>PVIR01010800.1:17183-49087 GCA_004026965.1 Petromus typicus | reverse complement strand
CTGTGATAAGAGTCTTTTAATTCTTTTGTGTATATACCTAGCAGGGCAATGGCCGGGTCAAATGGGACCATCAATCCTAGCTTTTTGAGGATTCTCCAAACTGATCTCCACAGGGGTTGTACGAGTCTACAGTCCCACCAACAGTGGAGAAGGGTTCCTTCTTCTCCGCAGCCTCGCCAACATTTGCCGTTGGCTGATCATTTATTGAGTTCTTTAGTTCTAAGATTTCTATTGTTTTGGTGATTTCTTTGCTGAGCTTCCTATTTGTAGTATGAATTGTCTTCCTCTGTTTTTTTCTACTTCATTGTTTCTCTAAAGGCATTCTGAAATTTCTGTTGTGCAATGTGTTCATTTCTTTTTGGGGAAGGGATCTCTTCTAGAGACTTATTGTGTTCATTGAGAAGAATCATGTCACCTTGTGTTTTTTGTGCTTCTTTTACACCTTTGTGCATCTGGTGGGTCACCTGCTTCTACCAATTTCTGTTGCTTACTAACACAGTATCACAAGCTATGTATGTGATAAAGAAAAGAGGTTTATTTTGACTTACAGCTGTAGAGTTACAAGGTCTTGAGAATGGTGATGACCTTCTTGCTGGCAGAGTCCTAAGGCAGTTTAGGGCACAACATGATGAGAGCACGCATGTGTGTCGTCTGGCTTCTCCTTTTTTTCATAAAACCTACTAATCTCATGGGAGCTTTACCATGATATCCTTGTCTGACCAGTGTCATTGCCCAAAACTCTCTTTCCAAACACCACAGTTAGATAGGCTTCTCTTAATACATCACACTGGAGACCAAATTCCAACATGAATTTCAGAAAGAACACACCATATTCAAAGTAAGACATGCATAACTATGTCCCAACAATAAGACAAACTCAGTACAGGAGAAATGCTCGACATTGTCACACATTAGGAAAAAACAATTTAAAATAGCAATGGGATTTTTTTTTAATCTTTATTGGTACATTAAGTATACATATCATGATTGCACTCTATAATGGGGATTTGTACCAGCATAAGACACAACTTAATTCTCATTTTTTCCCATATCCCTACCCACCCTACCACCCCCCCATATATATAAAATTTGTTTCTTTACTTTTTTGTTACAATCTCAACATTTTCCCCCTTCTTCCTATTTTACATTTAGAATTTTCTATTTCACAATATATAACATACAATTCTAGGACTCATTTACATCTAGCAATGGGATTTTATGCCAATAGTGGTTAAAATAAAAACTACTGGGCCAGGGATTTAGCTCAGTGGTTCTGGCATCTGCCTTGCAAGCACAAGGTTCCAAGTTCAGTCCCTGTTAACCACACATCACAGTGCCGGGCATGGTGGCTCACACCTGTAATCTTAGCACTCGGGAGGCAGAAGCAGGAGGATTGCTGGGGGTTTGAGGCTAGCCTGAACTACATAATGAGCTCAAGTCCAGCCTGAACTACAGAGCAAGGCCCTATCAATCAAACAATCAATAAATAGACTGCTAAATGTTAGTAAAGAAATTGGAAGTAGATCTCTTTATACATTGCTGGTAAGAATATGAAATGGTTCTACTTTGGAAATCAGTTTGGCAGCTTCTTTTTTTTTTTTTTTTTAGGTTTTTTGAGACAGGGTCTCGCTTTTGTGGCTCAGGCTGGCCCTGAGCTCAGCCTCAAACTCACATCACAATCCTCCTGCCTCTGCCTCCCGAGTGCTGGGATGACAGGCGTGAGCCACCATGCCCAGCACTGTGGTATGTGATACTGGTTGCTGCTGGGTGTGGGTTTCCACACCCAGTATTGTTATGTGGTTACCGGGGAATCGAACCTGGGCCCTTGCGCTTGCAAGACAGGCGCCGGAACCACTGAGCTAACTCCCCGGCCCCCCAGTTTGGCAGTTTCTTAAAAAGTTAAACATATACCTATCACTCAAACTATCACAAGAGCTAGCTATTCCACTTCTAGGTACTTCCCCAAGAAAAATAAAAACATATACATGACAAAGATATATACAATACATGCAAATGTTCAAAGTCATTTTATTTATAATCCCAAAATCGAAACAACTCAAATGTAAACATGTGACAAAACAAAATATGTTATATATCCATATAATGTGTGTTAGTCTGAATTCAGTTGAATTGATAAAATATCTTAGACTGGGTGCTATATAAAGAAAATAGGTTTACTTAACTCATAGCTTTGGAGGCTGAAAATCCAAGTTCTGTCAGCCCCATCTATTTGGCCTTCGTGGAGGAGGGCCTCATCCTGGATGGCGTCACAGTGGAAAGATTGTTTAGAAGGCATCGCATGCGAAGACCGGAAGTCAGAGTCTTTTTATAACGATTTGCTCTTCAGGCAACTAACTGACGTCCTAAGAAAACTACACTAAGTCCCTTCTAAGAGGTATTAATGAGCCCCTGACCTGACCCCTTTCACTAAGGCTCACTTAGTGAGGGTTTCACCACCTCCCAACACTGCCATCCAGAGGACTGCGCTTCCAGCACCTTAAACTCCAAGGAACAAACCACATCCAAACCACAGCACAGTGAAATTATACACTACTGATACAGGGGACATGGGGGGAAAAGAATCTCAAGATAGTCGTATGCAGTGTAAGAAGCTAAAAACTAATATACATTATTTATTCTATTTATGTAAAATTCTGGAAAATGCAAATCCTAAGACAGAAAGCAAGTCGGGGACCTGGGGAAGAAGCCATGCAGGGAGGACAAGAAGAAGTGATAACAAAAGGGCACCAGGAAACTTTGATAATGATAAATCCATTGGGGGGGGAGTGGTAAGTATTTTTACAAGGATATTGTGAAAATCAACAGAAAATGAAAATGAAAAACATGAAGAAAAGGCATACAAAAAATTACACCATGAAGCAAAGGAACACCGTAACATACTCTGATGTCAGGCAGCTAAAACAAAATGTAAAACAGTGATGTATGTGGAAAAGGGCATGAAGCAAATATCTTACAAACTCAGAGCAGAAGGCTGGGGCTTACCACGTGGTGGAGCATTTGCCGGGCACCTAAAGGGCCCTGGGTTCTGTCTTCACCACTATCAAAAAATGAAAAACAAATTTACAAAACCTCATAGAAGAGACAGAATAACAGAAAAATGTGCAACAGAAAGTAATAGAACTGGATAAAATGAAGCCAAAGATAAACTTGTGTAGTCATCCTCGGCGTTGGGGTGGTACGCGGCCTCAGCCGGGGATCCGTTTCGGAGGCTGAGACCAGGAGGTGAGCGCGCAGAGTCACCACGCAGACTCGGGAGGTTTCGGCAAACGGTTCCGGTTTGGAGAGGGCTGCATAGACTTATATAGAGCACAGGAAGCGGCTGTGGCTATGAGAGCCCAAGGGCAACAGGGCTGTAACTAATTAGTGGGGCACAGGTTTTTTACCTTTTATGGCCGAGCAAAGGAGACAGGACTAGAGGAGGAACAGGAGGCCCCCAAGTGGCTATAGGCAAGTTTCTACTCAGGAGAGTGAGCGTGCTCAAACTCCTTGGGTGTCTCCTAGGAGACATACATGCAGCATACTTGACCCAACCAGCCTTGAGTTTCTCCTTCAAACTTGCGCGGTGTACAAAACAGAAAAGCTGACTGACACAGGGGGACACTAACAATCAGATTCAGGAAAATAAAACAAACAAGGCAAAGAAGAAACAGAGAGAATGTAAACAATCCAAAAAAGAAATTTTAAAAATTCAATTTACAATACCATGAAAAGGAGTAAACTTACCAGTGTTAGCTCTCTGTCAGGTTTGCTTCGGCCCACCATTTCGGAGGTGATTGGCTTGTGACCGCACAGTACCTCATGGCAGGAGTGCTCAACAGAGCAGGCCTCGCGCTGAAGCCGTTGAAGCCAAGAGTTTCAGAAAGGAATGTGCCAGGGCCCAGTGTCTTCCTCAAGGGCGCGTCCCTAGTTACTTACCTTCCTGCAGGCCTCTGTATCAGAATCGAGCTAATTAACATATTCCTTACACCACAGATAGTTCCTTTGTGGTAAGAACCCTTAAGATCTCTTCTCTTTTCAAACGTTCATTGTTTATTTACTATTGTTCTTCACTCTCATCACAATGCTGTACATACCTTAGATCTCAGAACTTATCTGTATAACTGAAACTTGGTACCCTCAGGCCCTTCCCCCTCTCTGACCCCTGATGATCACCATTCTGCTCAGCTTCTGAGTTTGAGTGTTTTATATTTCTCATCTGAGATCACACAGTATCTTTCTTTGTCTAGGTTGTTTCACTTAGTACAACCTCCTTCAGTTTTCCCCATGTTGTCATAAATTTCAGGATGTATCTTAGGGCTGAATAGTATCCCATCATACAAATATTCTATATCTTCTTATCTATTCATCTCCTTGGTGGACTTTGAGGTTATTTCCATATCTTGACTATTTGAAAAATGCTGTCACAAATAAGTGAATACATATATCCCTTTAACAAACTGTTTTCATTTTCTTTGGCATATATCCAGTAAAGGATTGCTAGATCCTATGATAGGTGTATCGTCACGGAATTTCCATACAATTTTCCACAGTGGAAAATATTTTGTATTTTCACCAACAGTGTGCAGGATTCTTTTTTATCCACATCATTGCCAATACTTGTTATCCTCTTCCTCCTCTTTTTCTTTTCCTCCTCTTCCTTCTCCTTTTTAAAAAACATCAGACCTCCCAATTTATTTATTTATTGTATTTATTTATATTTGTGGTACCAGGGATCAAACTCAGGCCTTTGTGCTTGAGAGGCGGGCACAGTGCCACTGAGCTAAATCCTCAGCCCTCTTTTGTCTTTCTATAACGTCATTCAGACAGGTGTGAGCTAATGTCTTGTGGTTTTAATTTGGATCTCCTTAGTGATTAGTGACACTGAGCACCTTTTCATATACCTGTTAACTACTGTATGTCGTCTTATGAGAGATATCTTTTCAGATACTTGGCCACTTTTTAATAGGGTAGCTTTCTTGCAACTGAGTTGGTTGATTTATTATTTTTGGAATATTCATCTCAGAAGTGCTATTTGAAAATGTTTTCTACCACCATATAGGTATCTCTTCATTCTGTTTTCTTTGCTGTGCTAAAGATTTTCATTCTGATGCAGTCCACTTTACTTTATTTTATTTTATTTATTTATTTATTTATTTTTTTTTTTTTTTGAGACAGGATCTTGGTTTTGTAGTTCAGGCTGGCCCTGAGCTCAGCCTTGAACTCACAGCAATCCTCCTGCCTCTGCCTCCCAAGTGCTGGGATTACAGGCATGAGCCACCATGCCCGGCACTGTGGTATGTGGTACTGATTGCTGGTGGGCGTGAGTCTCCATATCCAGCATTGTTATATGTGGTTACTGGGGATTGAACCCGGGCTCTTGCACTTGGAAGACAGGTGCCAGAACCACTGAGCTAAATCTCCACCCCAGCCCCTTACTTATTTTTGCTATGTTGACTACACTGGTGTCATATCCAAAAAAATCATTGTCCGGGTCAATGTGGAAAACTTTGCCTCTGTGTTTTCTTCCAGTCTTTTAGTGGTTTCAGTTTTTAATACATCTAGAATTTGTTTTACAAGTTGAAAAAGTTCTATATTTAGACTATGGTACTGATTACACAACAATGTGAATGTACTTAATGCCCTCAAACTGTACTTAAAAATTATTAAAATAAAAACTATTATAACACACACTACCACAATGTTTAAAAAGAAATAGTAAAGAGAGGTTTATGTTGTTTAGGCTATGTGTTTATCTTGTATCTTGTGTATCTTATGTACTCTGTGTTTATCATTTTCTAAATACTATACCACTCAGTTCTAATTTTTTCCAGATTTCTTCTACTTCTAAAATAATGTCACTTTCTCTTTGAATCCCAAGAACTATTAATGTCTAACTGAGTTTATTTGATAATTAATCATGTTCTATTGTCAATATTTAAATTCTATACTTATAAATAGCAATATTAATGGAGGGAAATGGCGATATCTAATTCTTAGTGTCACCCAGAAGGACAGACTCTCGAGCTTGTGCATGGGTGTCATGAATAATGTATTCTTAACTATTCCATTTGTATCTCATTCACGGCTGCTCTCCCATGACGGGCCCCAGGACTGCCTTCTTTGGGCTCCTTCAGACTGGAATCTCTAATAGAACTGGATAAAATTCTAATAGAATTAGAATTAGTTCTAATAGAACTGGCCACGATGTGGCTCCGGATTTCTTCGAAGGCCAAGAGCCACTGGGTGGACACGGGATAAAGACCGCTGGGGAATTAGTGACTCGCAAAGTAATAGAAAGTGTTAAGGGTAAACAACGAGGGGGAAACGAATGTGGTAATAATAAAGAAAAAAGAAAACAAAGATTGTGCGTATATAGGTGGTGGTGGGGATGCAGGGCTGAGGGGGGAGGGAAAAAATGAGAATGAAGTCATGTCATACTCTGGTACAAACTCTTAATGTTGAATGTGATTATCATGTGTATTCATAATGCACCAATAAAGATAATTTAAAAAATAAAATAAAATAAAACCATATATCTTGCCTATTCTGTTCCCAATTTCAAAAAAAAAAAGAAAATGTTCCACTGCACACTGGGTCAGAAGCTGGGTGTGTTTTTGAGGAGCACTTGGCCTGACGCATACCCAGGCCATCTCTCATTCCCTGGCTTAGGATAGAATCACCACTCTGCCCATCCCCCAGTCCTCATCAGCCTCATGGATCACAGAGCAGCCAAAGAACAGACCATTTATTTTTTGGCTTCCTGTAAGGTTGCATTTATTAAATGCTGACCAGAGTCACTTGTTTAGCAAAAAATACCATAAAACTGTTAGCCCAAGGGACAGCCAGCTCCAGTGTGAAGACCACACATCACTATTTTCTTCCTGACTCTTTCCGATGCATTCATTATAGTACTCCAGACAGCCTCAGTACCCCTTCCACCTGCCTTCTTGACCACTCCCCACCATCATTACTCTTAGGTATAGAGAGGAAGAAGGGGCTGAGGTGTAGCTACTTCTTCATGAATGTCACACTATAAGAAGATGTGGATGGACTGGATTCTTTGGCTGGTTCTAAAGCATTTCAGGATGGGGGGGGCCTCATCTGCTTCATGGTGGGTAAGGTGGTTTAAGGGGCAGCTTCACGAGCACCCCTGTTGTTGTCAACGCCCAGGGGTGTAACTGTGTTCTGAGAAAGAAACCCTGGTTTCTTTGTGATGGGTTCCTCACGAGGCAAAGCACTTGAGGCTTTCCAAGGACCTTTTCCAACTCGGGTAGGAGGCCCTTTAGAGGTACCTTCTTGATTCTCATTTACTTCCTCTGAGAGGCTTATACTTTCAGACTCTGTGGAATAAAAAAGACAAATACAGTGAACGAGACACACTTCTCCAATCTTGTGAGTCCTGTGTGAAATACAAGTCACCTGTCAAACCTCACTGACCTCAAGTTCTTTTGGCATGTTCTTCCTGCCTCCCTCACACTTCATTATGGCCCTAAAATTCAGGGTACAGCTGGGGCTGAAGAGTCTGGTGTGGGGAGCTTACCATAGAATCCTTGGCAGGCAAGGGCTGACATCTGCCTAAAGTTCATGTTTCCCAGCCACTGGTTACAAATCAGTTAAACAAAAAAATGAACACATTCTCAATTGCGTTGAGACATGGGAAAGACAGGGACTTTGTCTTACTTTTCACTATATACACAGTGTCAAGAAGTGTTTGTCACATATTAAGTACTGAGTAAATAATTATTATCTGATTGGTAGAAAAAATAGAGTAGGTACTTCTACTAATGGAGCTAGGAAACCGAGAACAAGCCTCTTTACCAAAGAATTAAGACCTCGATGAAATATAAAAACAAGAAAACATCTTAAATTTTTCAAACAGTTTACAATATGGTGAGAAACTATGATGCCAAAAATCTAGAAAAGAGTGAGAATCCAAAGAAGTCTAGAACTCGGGGATTACTTCTGCCCACAGTATATTTCAATCTGAAAGAAATAGCAGCATACAGAACTTCACTTTTTTTTTTTTTTTTGGTTATATCACAGGAGGGAAAAGGACTTTTACTGGACATGAACTGAATTTGTATGTAGGCCAATTTAATGACAACTCATATCTTTATAATGTTAGCTTTTATAATTTATAAACATGGCATATTACAACAATTACTTGGGTCTTTTCTGTAAAGTAGTATAGTTTCCAGTAGCCAAATGCATTGCTTCTTTTGAGAGGGCTTTTAGTTTACTTAGTCTCAGACTAGTATAACGAACCGTGCTCTTTTGGGCTTAATATTTGCATAAGATGTCATTTTCCATCTTAATGCCTTCAGTTTTTTTTTGTGCTTTGGGATCTAAAGCAAGTCTCTTGTAGTAGTCCTACCTTTTTAAATCCATTTGCCAATCTCTATTTTTAGGAGTACGTTACATTTAGAGTCATTACTAATACAGAGGGAACTCTGTCACTTTGCTATTTGTCTTCTATATGTTTTATAGAAATATATGATTCACAGTAGACATCAGAAATGAGATGATTGTGCTATCAAACAATATCATTAAAGCAGCTACTATAATGATGTTCATATATTTAAAATAAACATGAGCATAAGAGAAAGAAATTGGAGGTATTAAAAAGAACTAGATGGAACTTCTAGAGCTGAAAATATAGTATTTAAAATTAAAATTTCATAGGTTAAACACCAGATAAGATATTCTAGAAGAAGAAAATATCTATGAAGTTGAAAATATAGTGTGGGAGTAAGAGTCTACGACACCCCCTAAGATTCCGACTCATCTATATCCCTCATATAATGACTCCCCTTTTCCTCGAGTGGGATGAGACCTGTGGTCCGCTGTGTTAGGTCATGGCATATGTCGAACCCAGTGGGATAGCAGCTCCCATGGTTACATTATATAAAACTCCATCATGGCACACTAGAGAAATACCCTTTCATTGGCTTTGAGGAAGTCAGCTGGCACAGAGCATGGGTTAGGCTGTAACGATCGCTTCTTAGCAATAAGAGTGATATTCTGCCAACAGCTGTCAAAAAAGCAGGGATGACTTCAGTCTTACAACTCTGAGAAGCTAAATTCTGGTGATAGCTGGTGACAAGGACCCAGCCCTCAGGTGAGCTCAGAGCCCCAGTTATTACTCTGATTGCAACCTGGTAAGAGTAGGCAGAGCATCCATCTAACCTGTGACTGTGAGATGCTACACTTATGTTGTTTTAAGGCTTGAGGTCATTTTTTTACAAGGCGATAAAAGACTACTATACATAGTAATTTAATCTATCCAAAATGAAGGAAGAAATTAAATAGGCTAAAATAAAAGTTGCCAGAGTCTTCATAACCTGAGGGATACCAGTAATATCACACTCTCTAATATCTCTGGAATTGGAGAACCAAAACAGTGAGGAGGCAGACATTCATAAAATCTGTCCAATTTGATGAAGTGGTGCTTTCTCATGTCTGAGAATTTCAGGAAGCCCCAACCAGGACACAAATATGTGCACCGAGGCTCACGTGTGCAAGGATGCAGAGTCACACACGTGCACACCCTCTCAAGGTAAATCATAAGCAGATGACCCAACTCCATCGACAAAAGGAACAATCTTCAAAAGCAGGCAGAGGGTGGAGAGATTGCATGGGAACAAAAATAAGAAAACTACAAGCTTTTCATAAGAAACCAGGTAAAAGAGAAGGCAGAGGACTTGGATGCCTTCTGATGGCAGACATGGCGTGAGTGGGTATGCCAGTCCGCACCTTCATGGGGGAAGTGATAGTAGAAGATGTGGCCCTCATTTTTCATCTGTAAGATTATATTCCCCTCAACCTGAAGGGGTCTGGGCTCTGGGTTTTACTGAGGTGCTTTCCAGTCTTCCTTGATCCTTCTCTGATGCTAAGCTTGGTCCTCTACTTTCTAGGTATTTCTTAGAGATTCCCCAATAGCCTTTCAATACATTTTCTTTCTCCTTAAACCAGACATTCTTCCTTTTAACACACAACCAATACTCTTTAAGAAGGAGCCATTTAAAATTTATTTTCTACTTTCCTATCACCATCTCAGTTTGGCAGAGTAGGGTCAAGATAACTTAGCACATTTTCTAAGGCAATCTCCATGCAACTTTGCGTAGTTCTTAAAATTTTCCTTCAGAACTTCTTCCCCACCCATGCTTTCCTCACCACTTCTATGCTTGCATTGTTTCCTGGCTGGATCACCCTTACAGGGTGATCTATTCCTTCCCACCTGCCAAATTCATATATTGAAGTCTTCACACCCAATGTAACTACATTTGGGAATACTGCTATTAAAGGTATAAATGAGAACAAATGAGCTCATAATAAAGAATCCTTAATCTGACAGAACTGATATTCTTGTAAGAAGAGAAAGAGTGGCATTCTCTTTCCAAGCATCTCTGGAGGAAATGGCAGGAGGACCTAGGCAGAAGTTGTCTATATGTTAGGAAGAAAGTTCTCACCAGGAACCAAATTTGCCAGCAGCATCTTGAGCTTGATCTTTTAGCTTCTAAAACTGAGAACATGAATTCTGTTAGGTTGGTGGTACTACTTATGGCTGCATCAGTTTACTAATACAACTGGTGATAATTATAAGGTAGCTGGAATACAGCCTTCAGATTTCTTGACATAGCCAATAGAGTGATCTCAAAATTCTTGAAACTCAGAGTGGAGCTCTCTCTGCCACTTAGAGACTTTACTGAACTTGACTTAAAACTTCAGTTTCACAGAACATAAAAAACACTGAATTTCATTTAATTTATTCAAATTTCTAAATTTATGTTTTCCATGGTCTAGTAAATCCATTCTTGAAACTTAAGTGGTATATCATCAGTTCAACCCTCTGCCAGGGAGTACATATAACCTGAGGATCTTCACTATCATCCATAAGAGATGAAATAAACTCAGGATTCTATAACTTTACTAAAGGCTCTGGAACTCTGAAAGGAAATAATAATCCATATTGTGCATGATTCTCTGCCTACTTGGTTTTCCCTTTGATACTGACATCCAAAAATTATAACTCACCATGTGACTATCCCTACAACTCTCTGAGAAATAAATTTCTAGTTTTATCTCCCTTTTTCTGTGCCTATCTGACTTCCTCATCCTCTGAGTTAAACATTTTTCCATCCCTTCACCCAGAATTCTAACATGTCACTCTCATTTGAACTCATATGTCACCTCCTGATTGCCTCGATGCAGAGGCTAGACTCTTGTGTAGCACTTTAGTATCTCTGCAGTCCTTTTTCTCCATTCTCCGGTAGACATCACCCACAGCTGGAGCCTCCCAAGCCCATCCACCCCTGACAGGCATGGTAGCAACTCTGTCATAGATCTGGGTGCCTGGCCCAATGGTGTAACTGTTCATTTTGCCTGCTGGTTTTTTTTTTTTTTTTTTTTTTTACTGGTCTTTCTGGGCCAACCCTCCTGTCTCTTGGGCCACCCTCTATGGTTTTCAGTTATCTCAACCTCTCTTAAAGTACTGTGGGGTCCCCTGAGGCTAAACAACCCCAGCTCCATAAAGGAGGTGCAAGGCAGCAGTAAACAGTGGGCCCTTCAGGCCACAGTGATTAAAGGAAAACAAATAGACAAAGACTACCCCCCATGGCGCTGGTTTGGGGAGGTTGAAAACAAGGAAGTGGAGTTGTATATAAGGGCTGAGAGTGCTGGCAATAAAGGCTTCTCCACCATTTCATCTCCTCGTGATGACTCTCCTCGTGATGACTCCCACCCGTGGTTCGATGCCAGATGAGTAGCCCTTGGGAACAGGGCCCGACAGAGTACCTGGTACAATACAGGCATATAACTCATATTTACATCTCTGTTACATAATGTTCTCTAGTGCTTGATTTAATATCATGGTGTTTTATTTATCACGATCTCAGGAGCAACAGGCTATGACTCACACACACACTCCTACACTCTATGTTATACATATACATCGCACAGATATGTTTGTGTTAAATACACACTATTATGCTTGCACAATTTCAGAATGTATCCCCACTGTTGAGGAGAAGAGGTCTAATGACAAAAACACAAGTCCTAACATGTTCAGTACAAACCATCACAGGCCTAACTGTATAATGCACAATAGCAACAATATAACTTTCTTTTTTCGAGCGACTTCCTGTGGTGCACAGTTGCATCCTTTGATGGGACCCACCGATACAAGGTGGACTGACTGCACAGTACTTCTGACTTCTCCCCGGTCCCTGAGCCCCAGATTTCTCACATGCCCTCGGCTGTCCTCAGAGATAGGAAAAGCAAAGCCCATCTTCTGAAAGCAAGGAGGAAGGAGGAAGAAAAAGGGAAGGTGAGGCCTTTGACTTTACCTATGAAAGCTCTGGAGGCTTCAAGCAATCTCTCTTCCTGGAGCTCTCTCCACCTGGAAGGAAGCAGACCATCCATAAACTCATCAGACTCTCTCTCAAAAATGAAGGTAGTGGCCAGAAAAGAAGCCTGATTTAATCAGATTCTCACTTGAGCAGAGGGTCTTGTGCTTCCTCCTTCAGAGGTTAGGCTACATATCAAAAAATGATGGCCCTCTGTTAACTAAAGGGTGGCAGTGTCCTTCTTCCAGGATTTTCCTCCCTTTTCTACCTTAAAACATGCAACCCAGGAGCATTTGCCCTGCAAGGACTAGCAAAAATCATTTTCTTGGACAAATAAAAAGGGTATGGCCCAGCATGGGGCGGAGATTTTCTTAAAGTCACCCAGCAGCTAAGGGCACAAGCAGTGCTAAGATCTGGCCTTCCCGGTGTGTGATCTTACCCTCTGCCCAGCACCTCTGTCCCCTCACGACAGGGGGGAAGAAGGGGGCACTTGTTCTGGACACCCTGTGTTCCTTGCTTGCAGCTATTCTTCACTGAATCTACCCTAACAGACTTAACAAGCTTCAGGGACACTCTTGACCCTGGCAACACTGTCTTGTGTTGGAAAGGAAGAAGTTGCAGGCAGCATGAAAAGAAATGAGAGGGTCACATTATACCTCTTATCTTTCCATGTAGAGTTGTAGAGAGAATGTAACTGTTTTCCCTCACATTTCTATAAGAACCCATTTATCACTTTTATTTTGGAAAAACTTCATTTAAAATTACAGATACATTCTTACCAGTGAAAACAAAATATGGCAGTGATGAAAACTGCAGAAATGATATCCAGGAGGAGCCATATGGACAGATAGTACCGTGGTGTCTGCAAAACATAAAACCACCACAGTTAAAGAACTTTTGATTGGAAGGATTTTGGATTCTATGGGCCAAGTCCCTTGCTCTGTTGCCCAGGCTGGAGAAAGAGAGGAAGTGGAAAACAAAAAGTCCAGGAGTCTCAATATAGATTATCCGCAGCTGGTTTTTTGTTTGTTTGTTTGTTTGTTTTGGTTTTTGGGGTTTTTTTGAGACAGGGTCTCACTTTGTGGTTCAGGCTGGCCCTGAGCTCAGCCTCAAACTCACATCACAGCAATCCTCCTGCCTCTGCCTCCCGAGTGCTGGGATTACAGGCGTGAACCACCACGCCCGCACTGTGGTATGTGGTACTGATTGCTGCTGGGGTGAGTCTCCACGCCCAGTATAGTATGTGGTTACCAGAGATTGAACTCGGGTCCTTGTGCTTGCAAGACAGGCGCCGGAACCACTGAGCTAAATCCCTGGCCCTATCCGCAGCTGTTTTAACCTCAGCGTCACGCGTATGGGGGCTCAAGGCAGAATAAAACACTCTACACCCTTTACCTCCCTGACTGATGACTCAGTCCCCAAGACAGAGATCTGAGGAAGTCTCAGAGAAGTCAAGCAGCACATCAGGTCTGGGCCCAGGACTCCGGCCCAGGTTTCATGAATTGCAGTGCTCTATGTTTACATGATATATGTCCTAAACCTTTCTCCTGGGCATCTTTTAGTAATAAAGGCTCATGTGTCGAACTACAGACCTAAGAGACCAAAATCCCCATTTTTAACAAGTTCTCCCAGTGATGCTGAAGCAACTTGCCTATGAACCAGAATTTGGGAGGTATTGCTCTGAATCACTGTCCTTCAAATAAATAGGTTGAAAAAGTATGTTCAGAAATAATAGGATCATATAGTAAAAATGTTCCTCCCAAACTGAGACATCGCTGATTCAGGGAAACAAGACTAGAAGGTATGTTGTTTTCTACATGGAGCATTTTCATAATTGAATTTTATATAATAAACTCCTTTACTTTCGTAATCCATTCTAACAAAACAAAAATGTTATAAAAATACGTGGTGTACACACTGGGGAGAGCTGTATGTGGTCTGAGAGATTGAAAGGCTTCCTTTGCCTGAGAAATCTGCACCCAAAGCTCCCTTCACAGTTACTTCCAGAAAGCTCTTCAGTTCACCAGCAAAAGGAGCCAGCAACTCTGCATTTCTACCAGAAGTGACCTAGTTGTGGCCCCATGAGATTCCATGTCTCCTGGTCCAGACCCTGAACAGGTCAGAAACAAGGACCAGGGACAGAGTAGAGGTGTGGGGAGCACAACCTGAACCCCGCACCGCAGGCTTCTCTGCCTAAGGTTTTAACTTTCAAAGATGAAAAATTAATCTATTTTCAAGCTGAGTAGGGTGGCATGTAGTTCCAACTACTTGGGAGGCTGAGGAAGAGGGACCATTTAAGCCTAAGAGTTCAAGGCCAGCCTGAACACAACGTAATGATATCCTGCCTTTGAACACAGAAGAAAGCTAATAACTGAACAGGAAAACCTGTTTTCTGCTGTCCTCCATTGTGCCTCACTCAGTCAACCTACTCTCTACTCAGATAAATAACACAGCCCAGGGTCACTCCACAGGTAATAAGTGATGGAATTTAGTTGGAATTGTAACCACACCTTCAAGTCCTCAAGCCTCTGGCAATGAGACACAGAAGGCATAAGGCAGAAAGCCAGGCTAGGCAACTAGACACCAGCTTGCCACATTTCCCATATCACGGAAGTTTCTGCTCAGAAGTAGCTCCCCAGGAGACAGCACAGTGGCTGGCACAGGAGTGGAATACGTAGACCACAATGACACCAGGCTTAGATGAACAGTCTGGACAAGCAGCTCACCATGAAGAAGTGGGGCCAAGTAAGCTGGCTCAGCACTGGAATGTTGTCTGTGGTCACTGAGTTGATTCTGGAGCACCAGGCCAGGGAGAAAATCCAAGGTTCATTGACAAGGTACATGTTGATATAGATGTTGGCTGCTTTGTAGTCTCTGGAATGAAAGCAGAAGCCACAGGGAGTCGAGAACTAGTTTTGCCCTCGACACTGACAAGAGGAATAGCCACCATGGCTGTGAAAGGTTGTTGCCTAAAACGTGAGACGGAACTAAGCCAGGGACGCTTTATAATTCATGGTGACAGAAAGGGCTTGTGCTGGGAGAAAGGACTGGATCTATGAACTCTGCTTCTCTGAGATGGTAAACTGTGTGTCTGATGGGGAATTTGATGAACGAGAAGAGGAGAGATGGAGAGAAGAGCAGAGATGGAGAGAAGAGCAGAGATGGAGAGAAGAGCAGAGAAAGAGATAAGAAAGGGAGAGGAAGAGGGAGCATAGTGGACATGAAGAAAGACAAAAGGAAAGAAGAGAGGAAGGGAAAAGAACGAGGGACAGGCTCCATTTGTAGCATTTGCAAATTTCCAAGCCAATTTCAAGATACTGCTGGGAAAAAACAATTTGCCTCGTCCCTGATTCTTTAATACAGTCGTTGGCTGCCACAAGCCAGGCCAGCTCCTCCGGCCGGCCGCTGTAGCACCTGGCTCTGCCTGCATCTCAGCACTCAGCACCTTTACATGATCTGCTCCCCTCTCCCTACTCTTATACTTGACGAGAGCTTAAAACACAAACTGTCTAACTCGCCTCTCGTCTGTCACACATAGTGCAACGCTTAGCTACCAAATGTTAGTTGAAGGTATGCAGTGAATACCAACCTAGTGAACATTTTATATTTCACATATGAAGACTTTTTATAAGAACTGAGTTCAGTGAATAAAACTCATTTTTTCCCCCAAGGCTATAGCACAGGAAAAAAATAAGTGAAGGAATGCATCTGGTAATTCTAATCCGTTGCTGCTTTTGGGGATTCAACTTGCTTTTGCCATACATTAACATGGCGTGCTCTTAGCTTTATTATTAACTTAGGAATAATAATACCTCCTTGCCACCAGTGATGGTAGTTACTCAGCGTGTAAGAACTGTCTTTACTGCAATCCTGCAGACACCTAATGACAAATTTTTTTCTACTTAAAAAGCAATAGTAAAAAGTCCTTTGAGACTTTTGAAACTAAACCCCAAAAGCCAACCATATTTGTATACATTGAGAAGGAATATGTAGAAACTTAAGAATCAAAAAAAAAGATACACATTGCTGAGACTGTAGTGAAAAGGGAAACCTTCTACCCTCTCAGTAGGATGGTGCCCTTGTGCGGCCATGGTGGGAATCAGTATAATACTTCCCCAGAAAGCTAAAACTAGAAATTCTATTCAACCCAGCTCTCTTCCCTCTGCGTATCTTTGTATGTGTTAAAGATATATTACATGATACATGCACACCCATATTTATAGCAGCATAATTCATAATAGCTAAATCTTGGAAGAGGCTTATATGTCCATCAATAGATGAAAGGAAACAGAAAATGTGATACTTACACACAATGGAATAATACTCTGACATAAAGCTAGACTTGAGTCATTTGTAGGAAAATAAATTTTTATATGAGAAACTCAAAATGTAAATAAATTATAGAGCAAAATGAAAGACAGGAGGAAATAAGGCGACAGGTCTTGCCATGAGGGTGGAGAACCAAGTTATGGATGGAGGAAAACTGAAAGAAGACAAGAGATGAACAATTGAATGTGCTACATCACATACCACCTCTCCACAGTGAATTTAATTACGATATCCTGCAAACGTGTACTAACAAAATTTTTAAAAGTGTGTTGTATGATGAGACATTACAGCACAAAGGAGGAGCAGTTCAAATCTATCTTCTTGGGGTGACAGTCTACATTTGCTAATGTTTGTTAGTAAAGGAAAGGATGGAAACGCAGTAATGAGAAAGTAGAAGAACTGAAAAAGATAATCATAAATAGAAATCCTAAAAGGAGAATTAGAAATTACATAGCTTAAGAAATAATGTATATTTTATACAAGTAAGGCCAAGAGAAGTATGGTCACTTACTTCAACCCCCTGTAGAATAACCTCTTGTAGTCTACATTTATAATACTGATATTTTCTTTTGTAAGCTGTTCAATCGAGATTAAACGGCCCACATGTTGAAAACCAGGGGCCATTAACCGGACAGTATTCCTATCAAAACCTGGCAACCAAAAAATCTGCAAGGAGAAACAGGAAATCATTTAGTGGATGATTAGCTGTAGTTGTAAACACCCCCACAGAGAAGGTATGGAGCTCCCTTCTAGCACCGACAGTGGCCAAAAGAAGCGTAGGGAGATTGTGACCCTTGGTAAAACCATCAGTCTGGCCTAACATTATCTAATTAACTCTTAAAATAAGAACCATAGTTTTCTTAAAGCTGAGTTTTCCTAGGGCCTCTCTATTTGTGGGTTAACAGTATGGGTAGGAGGCTACTGTGTGAAGCAAGCCTAACATAAAACATAGAGCATTTGCCTACCATGCAAGAAGCTCTGGGCTCAATCCTTAGGTCAAAAAAAAAAGGGATTCGAGGTTGGTGAAAGTGGTAGATATGGATAAAAGATGAGAACCAAGAAATCTCTGGTTAATGCCAAATATAATCTTTAAAATGAATTATTTTCCACCACTAGGGTTGCTGTTGTTAATCATTTGTGGTAATAGTTCCATTTTTTAAAGGGTGTATCTCTATCTGTTCACTCATAGCACTCTTACATTCTCATATTCTGACAACTGAAGGGATTTGGAACAACTGACAATTCAAATACAAAGTACTGGTTCTGGAAAACATGAGGAATAAATAAATCTCTAATAAGAACCAGTTGTCTTTCCATAGCATTCATCAGAGCTAATCCACAAAGCTTTATTAGCTCTAACAGATCTATGTTGGTGATGGCACAGGCCATATTACATAATAATTATATATGTTCATCTTTAGCAAGGTGTGGATATTTCTCTTGGTTTGAAATAGCAAACAATCTCGATATTTTTCTTCAGTGAGATAAATTCAAGTGGATATTCTCAGATAACCACATGTAGCTGTACACAAAACAACCTTGCAGCTGGGCAAGGTGGCACGTGTCTGTAGCCACAAAGGAGGCTAAGGCAACAAGCTCAGCTTGAATTTGAAGCCAACCCAGGCTACAGAGAGAGTGCCAAGCTGGCCTGAACGACATAGTGAGAACCTGTCTCAAAAAATATGCAATCTTAATTCCCACAGAAAGCAAAATTACATAA
This sequence comes from Petromus typicus, assembly GCA_004026965.1. Classification (NCBI taxonomy): domain Eukaryota; kingdom Metazoa; phylum Chordata; class Mammalia; order Rodentia; family Petromuridae; genus Petromus; species Petromus typicus. The sequence goes on along the minus strand of PVIR01010800.1, from coordinate 30,694 downwards.
GGACTTAAGATTGAAAAGGTAAGCTAAATTCAACTGCTGTGCTTTGGAACACACTACCCACACCTCCCGATCTCAACCACAAATATTAGGACAGACATACCAGATGTTGTTCAATTTTAGAAGCAAGGATCAACTGTACTACATGACGAATGAATGAATTTCTGTGAGGATGTTTTTGTGGAGGGGTAAAAAGATCAAATATCACAAATTTTTTTTCCTTCTTTGCAAGTTTCAATAGCTCAGCTAGTTGTGGAATTGACTGGTTTCTCGCTCTTTTTATATCATCCTCTGACATAGGTTTCATATAGAGATATGGTCTGGTCTAAAAATAAATACATCAAAGAAAGCTTTGATTCCCATCCAAAGTAGTTTCCATTCTCCTGCTTTGTAACCCCATACAGCTCCACCTCCATTTTGTTCTACTACCATTCAATCCTCTGGTCCCTCTGCAATACTAGCTCTGAGAGAAGAGTTGCCAGCAAAAGAAAGAAAATGAAATCTTCATCGGTAATTACGGTGGTTAGAGTGGTTTCCTCTATACCCTAGGACGTGCTGTATTTGCACTGAAGGTTTTCAATCTTGGCTTTCCTTTCCAGCCTTTTTCCTATAACTCACACTAATAAACCCCTTCAGTCACACTGTCTTTGTGCATGTGCTTCTCCTGCTTTAGTTTTATGTGATGAAAAGAATATATGTCTTGATTCCTGAATGAGAAGGATTCTATCCTGGTTTTATTCTTCCCTCCCTTACCTTCTTTGCCAGTAGTCACTTGCTAAAATCCTACTCTTTTTCTTTTAATCTTTATTGGTACATTATGAATGCACATCATCATCACATTCAACATTGAGAGTTTGTGCCAGAGTATGACATGTCTTGATTTTCATTTTTCCCCTTTCCCCCCACCCTGCAACCCCCATCCCTTATATACATAATATTTGTTTTCTTTTTTCTTTTTTACTATCACATTCTTCTTTAAATCCCCCTCGTTATTTACCGCTGCACCCCCTTTCATTTTAAATATTTTCTATTTCACAATATCAACTACACATACTACAACTCAATTACAACTTCATTTTCTCATACCAGAGAAAAGATGTGATATTTACACATCTGTGACCTGTTTATGTCACTTATAAGGATGTCTTCAAGGTAGATCCATTTGAGTATGAATGACTCAATCTTCTCACTTTTAATGGCAGAGTAATACTTCATTCTATAAAAGAACCACAATGTCTTTATCCAGTCTCCAGTTAGGGGACATTTTGGTTGTTTCCAAGATTAAAATCCTGCTCTTAATTTGTTCAAATGCTACCTCTTTTGTGAAGCTTTCCTTAAATTTTCTTGAGCTGGAGAGAGCTCAATGCCTTAATGGCCAAACTTGATGCCTCTACAAATGAATGTTTCCTTCTACCTTACCCAGTTATTTGTCCAAATCTTGGACCAGTGTTCAATTCCTAGCTTAATAAGATCCTTGCTGTACAACTTTGATAAAATAATTTAAATTTTCAGTCTTCATCACTTGCTTCATCAAAGTCCTATTCCTTAGGACTAAATTGAAACCTAAGCCTTATAAAATATTTATAGGGCCTGGGAGCATGGTTCATATGTAGAAAAGTACACAATTCAATTCTTATTCTTAACTGATTAAGAATCACATGGTAGACTCTACATATGTTACCTTAAATTTAACAAATGTCTACTGTATTGTCACTTGCCAGTTTTTGGTCATTTATAGGTGAAGTAAGTGAAAAACTCTCCCCAGCAGGAGGAAGCAGAAGCTACCTTGCATTTTCTTAAAGACTCAAGTAACTTCTCTTTCTCTCTGTGCAACTTCACTGTCATTCTCATTCCCCCTTTTCCATTTCTCCTCCTTCCTTCCTTTCTAAATAAGTGCTGTTCTCACATATGGGAATGGCTTTGCTTTGTCATGCCCTCTGCCATGATGTTTTTGCCTTAAAGCCAGCCAACCTGAAATGTCTGAAACGGTGAGGCAAAATAAATCTTTTCTCTTTTAAATTGTGTTCATCAGGTATTTTGTTACAACAACCGAAATATAACTAACTGAAACTTGTTACCAGAGATGTGGGATTGTTGCTATAAGTATCCTTGACCTTGTGACTCAGAATGTGGGAGAAGAGATTGGAGAATACAGATATCCCAGGCTACAGATATCCCAGAAGAAGAGACTGATGGGTAATTCTGCTGGTATCCAGAGACCAGAATGCTTAGAGGAATGTGGAAAGTGAAATTTTGTACGGGAATGAGGATGCTGTTGGAAATTGGTAAGAAGCCATTTTTCTTACATTCTGGCAAAGAGTTTGTCTTCATTTTGTCCACAATCTAAGACTCCACGTGAGGCTGAATTTAAAGTTGTCATGCAATTTTTGGCTGCTATATCTACAGTGAGAAATGGGAACAAACATTCTGAAATACTGAAAAACACTTTCAATTTTCCCAGAAAATGAGCTTGTACAAATCTGAGCATCACAAGTACAAGTCTTCCCTTGGCAATTTAGTGATTTAGCAAAACCCTGTTAGAAAAAAAAAAAAGAAAGAAAAAGGGCTGAAAATATCGCTGAGTCCAAAAGCCCTGGATTCCTTTCTCTGTACTGAAAAACAAAAACAAAACAAAAACCAGCCCAAGAAGCAAGTTTGTACTTTGCAAAGTTGTACTTTGCATCAGTACAACAGGAAGAAATGCCTCAAGAACATCTCAAGGATTAGCCAGTCTCAGGTCAGGGATGTATCTCAGTGACACCATGCCTTTCTGGCAAGCACAAAGTCCTTAGCTTGATTTCCAGTACCACAAAAAAAAAAAAAAAGAAAGAAAGAAAGAAAGAAAGAAAAAGAATTGGCCAGTCTCCACCTGTCATGGGCTTAGGGATGTAAAAGTATAAAGTCGCTTGAAAGAGATTGCATTGAAGACAGCCCCAGCACATCCTTCTCACTTAAAGGTATGTAGGGAAGCGTTTTCCTGAGTTCCAGGCAAACACAGGCCATGGCATCCATGGTCCAAGGAGGCATGGCTAATCCTCCAGATATCACACACCTTGGCATTGTCCATGTGATTCTGGTTTTTCAAGCACATAGAATGCAAGTGTTATGGGCTCATGGACACCTCCCCCTAGATTTTAAAGAAAGGGTTAGGTTGAAGTCCCTGTCAGAAGACCTTGAGAGGGCAATGCACAAAGCTGTGGAGGCTGAAGCTGCAGGACAGGCCCCAAGAAGTTGGAGAAACTAGGAACATGGGACCAAGGAAAGCCACAAGCGATGAGCAAAATTAGCCCCAAGAGGCTATGTGGGCTGCAACCAGCAAGGCCACAGGGGCAAGGTTGCCTAAGTCTTCCGGAACCTACACCTGACTACCACATAGGCTAGACGCTGGACATGGAACTGTAGTATTTAATGTTTACTGTGTATGATTTGATCTTGCTTTGATCTGACTCTTTTCTATTCCTATATTCTTTCCTTTTGGAATGAAGATATAAATCCTGTACTGTTGTATCTTAAGAGTATGTGATTTGCTTTTTTGTTTGTTTGTATTATATAGAGATTTACAAGTAAGAGTTGCCTTGAGTCAAAGTCACTTGGAACTTGGACTTCAAAGCAATGTTGAAATGGTTAAGACTTGGGATCCTTGAAGATAGGGTTAAATGCATTTTGCCTTATGAGGTAGACTTAAGCATTTGGGGATGGGTAGGATGTTATGGTTTAGACTTTTAAACTGTCCCCCCAAAGGATCATGTCTTCAGAAGTAAGGTTCTTGGAAGGTAATCAGAGAGAGCATAGAGACACTAATCTCATTGAAGGATTAACCCATTGATGAGTTCATAACTGAATATACTGTTAGAACACAGGGTTGGTGAGCAAAAGTAGACCCTGGGGACATAAGCTGAGGGCACAGTTGTGCCCAGCCTATTCCTCTCCCTCTCTCTCTCTCTTTGATACTACCTTAATCTCTCTGCTTCCTGGCTGCCATGAGGTCAGCAGCTTTCCTGCAACAGGCCCTCCTACCATGATGTTTCTGCCTTGGAGTCAATCAGTCATGGAGTGAGCTCTCTTAAGCCATAAACTAAAATAACTCTTTTCCCTTTAAAAAAAAAAATGGCTACAAGCTGGGGATTTAGCTCAGTGCTTCTGGTGCCTGCCTTGCAAGCACAAGGTCCTGAGTTTGATCCCTATTAACCACTTACAACAATGCCAGGTGGGGGGACTCACGTTCACCAACAATCAGTATCACATACAACCGTGCCTGGCATGGTAGTTCACATCTGTAATCCCAGCACTCGGGAGGCAGAAGCAGGAGAATTACTATGAGTTCAAGGCCAGCCTGGGCTATATAGTGAGCTCAGGGCCAGGCTGAACTACAAAGCAAGATCCTGACTTAAAAAAAAAGGCTAGGCCAGAGCATAGAAATTGAATTAAACCATGATGTCCATAATGTCCATTATCTCAATTGCCTCTACAAAAACTTTTTTATCATTAATGGTAACATATTTATCAGTTCCAGGAATCAGGGCCTGGCCTTCCATGGGAGGTCTTTATTCTGACTACCACACATCAAAATTCTTCACACTTAACAATCCTAAATGTGTATTCTCTTAATGAGAGAGCTTCAAAATGTATGCTGCAAAGAATAATAAATCTTAAAAGAAAAGTAACAAATCAGCTTTATGTATCACTAAGTAACAGAAAGAACAAATAGGAAGTTAATAAGAATAGAGACCATTTAAACAACATAATCACTCAACTGGCATAATGATATTTATAGAATACTTTGCCCAACAATCATATAATATACATTCTTGTCACATGCACTTGGAACAAGTTTCATCATGACATGTCATATTTGGGGCTATTAAAAAACCTCATTAAATATAAAATAATAAGTATTCAAGTAAGAATAGAAATAAACTACTTCTAGAAAGGCATGGTGGCACATGTCTATAATCCCAGAATTCTGGGAAGCTGAGGCAGAAGACTTGAGAGTTCAAGCCCAGCCTGTTTTAGTGATTTAGAGAGACTTTGTCACAGAATAAAATTTTTTTTTTTTTTTTTTGAGACAGGGTCTCACTCTGTAGTTCAGGCTGGCCGTGAGCTCACTATGTAGTTCAGGCTGGCCTGGAACTCAAAGCAATCCTCCTGCCTCTGCCTCCCAAGTGCTGGGATTACAGGTGTGAATCTCCACGCCCAGCACTGTGGTATGTGGTACTGATTGCTGCTGGGCGTGAGTTTCTACGTCCTGTATTGTTTTATGTGGTTACTGTGAATCGAACCCAGGCCCTTGAGTTTGCAAGGCAAGTGCCAGAGCCACTGAGCTAAATCCCCAACCCCAAATAAAACATTTTGAAGAAGCTAGGGATATAGGTTGGTGCAAAGACCCCAGGTTCACTCCCCCAGACTGAAAAAAAATTCCAATGAAATCAAATTAAAATACGGCATACTAAAACCTACAAATGTAGTTGAAGCAGTATGTACATGTAAACATATAGTAATATTTATAGGAAAAAAATTTTAAATCACTAATCTAAGCTCCTACCTTAAAAAAACAGAGAAAGAGTATAAAACCAAACTTAAACAAAAAATATAAAATTTAAGTAGGAATCAATGAAATTAAAAGTAGAAAAATTATAGAGAAAAATAATGAAATTAATCACTGTTTCTTTGATAGGAAACGTACTTGCTCTTATGTTTGATAACAACATAATTATTAAATCGCTAGTTGAGTAAAGAGAAAGAGATTCCAAATTACCACAATCAGAATCTTGTAATTTTTAAAAGATAATAAAGAATTATTCTAGCTGGGCTGTGGGCACACACCTGCTATTCTATCTACTTGGGAGTTTGAGGCTGGAGGATCACGAGTTCAAGGCCAGCTTAGGCAACTTAGCAAATCTGTTTCAAAAAGAAAGAGAAAGAAAGAAAAAGGCTAGGGACATAGATCTGTGAGAGTGTTCCTTGGGTTTAATTCTAAGTACTAGGGGAAAAAATCTATATAAATACTGTATGACCACAAATTAAGACAACTTAGATGAGATACAGCAATTACTCAAATGATATAATCAACTATGATTGAAGAAGAGGGAATTTCCCATATCTTAATGAAATCAAATTCATAAGCCTATGAAAAATCTATGAAGAAATCATAAGTAAAGATCAGCAAGGTAAACCCAGCACCCAGGTGTGTTTACTGTTGAATTCTATTAAACATATGAAAAAAGTAATACCAATTTTACACAGTCTCCCCTAGGAAAGAGAAAAGGACAGAGCACACATTTTATGAGATCAATATTGCTTTAATCTAGATTATATTATCAGAGAAAGAAATTATGAATTATAACCTTCATGAATATCCTGTGAATTTTTAATGTTACTTATAACTTTTTAGCCATAAGTAGAGAAGCTATAAACTATATATGAAAAAGGAAGCTCTATGATACAAAAAAGTCAACAAATTGAAAAGTTTGCTCTTTGAAAAGAAAACCAAAATTGAAAAACCCTTAACCAACCTTATCAAACAGAGAAAGGAAAAGGCTCAAATCTATGTTTTTAGGTATGAAAAGGGCAAATCACCACAGATCCAATAGAAGTCCAGAGGATAACAAATACATATTTTAAGAACTTGTACTCCATGGGCCGGGGATATGCTCAGTGGTTTCGGCGTCTGTCTTGCAAGTGCAAGGGCCTGGGTTTGATCCCGGTAACCACATAACAATACTGGGCACAGAGACTCACCCCAGCAGCAATCAGCACCACATACCACAGTGCCAGGCGTGGTGGCTCACGCCTGTAATCCCAGCACTCGGGAGACAGAGGCAGGAGGATTGCTGTGATGTGAGTTTGAGGCTGAGCTCAGGGCCAGCCTCAACTACAAAATGAGATCCTGTCTCAAAAAACCTAAAAAAAAAAAGAACTTGTACTCCAATAAGATAGAACACACAGAAAAAGTGGATAGATTTCTAGACACATATGAACTTCAGAGTAGAACAAAGAAGATATGAAAATGTTAAACACCCCATATCAATCTGTGAAATTGAAAATGTAATAAAAAATCTACTGAAAAAGAAAAGTCTTGGTCCACATGGCTTTACAGATGAGTTCTACAAAACTTGTAAAGAAGAGTTAACACCACTTCTTCTCAAACTCTTTAATTAAATCCTAAGGGAAGTAATACTTTTAAATTCACTCCTCAACACAACCATTACATCGATTCCAAAAACAGAAAGACCCAACCAAAACAGAGAACTACAGACCAATCACCTTAATAAATACAGATGCAAAAATCTTCAATAAAGAAGCCAGGAGATTTAACTCAGTGGTTCAAGTGCCTGCCTTGCAAGCACAAGGTCCTGGGTTCAATCCCAGTAACCACATACAACAATGATAGGCATGGTGACTCACACTCATCAGCAATCAGCATACCACAGTGGCAGGCATGGCAGCTCATGCCTGTAATTCTGGCACTCAGGAGGACAAGTAAGATCTTATCTAAAAAACTAAAAAAAAAAAAAAATCCTCAATAGGATACTGGCAAACAGAATACAGAGGATCACCAAGATGATCATACACCCTGAGCAAGTTTGATTCATTCCAGGAATGCAAGGAATGTTCAATATATTTATTTATATAAGTCAATAAATGTAAAACACTATATTAACAGACTGAAGGACAAAAACCATACAATCATCTCAATAGATGCAGAAAAAGTGTTTGACAAAATCCAGTACCCATTCATGATCAAAACCCTATAGAAAATTGGAGTAGATAAATTTTATCTCAAACTAATAAAAGTTATTTATAAGGAACCAACAGCCAGCATCATACTTACTGGTCAAAAACTGAAACCTTTCACACTGAGATAAGAAACAAGACCAAGATGTTTACTATCACTACTCTGGTTCAATATAGTTTTGGAAACATTAGCCACAGTAATTAGACAAGAGAAAGAAATAAAATGAATAAAGATAGTAAAGGAAGAACTTACACCATCATTATTAGCTGATGACACGATACTCTATGTAGAAGATCCTAAAAACTCAAACAGAAGATTGCTAGACTTAATCAGCAAATTCAGTAGTATAGTTGGATACAAAGTCATTGCTCAAAAATGAATAGCCTTTGTATACACAAACAACAAACTCACTGAGAGAGAAATTGGGGAGTCAATCCCTTTCACAACAGCATCCAAAAATACAAAAAAACTAGGAATCAACCTAAAAAGGAGATGAAAGACCTCTAAACTAAAAACTACAGCACTCTGAAAAAGGAGATTAAAGAAGATATCAGAAAATGGAAAGATATTCCTTTCCTGGGTAGGAAGAACCAATATTATCAAAATGCCTATATTCCTACAACTACTATGTAGATTCAATGCAATCATGATTGAAATCTCAACAGCATATTTCAAAAAGTTTGAGAAAATAATCTTGGAACCACAAGAAACCTTGAATAGCAAAAATAATTCTAGGCAACAAAGACATGGCAGGGGGTATCAAAATCCGCAACTTGAAACTATACTGTAAAACTACCGTGCTAAAGACTGCATGGTACTGGCAAAGTTACAGATCCGAGGATCAGCAGAACCTATCAAAAGATTCAGACACAACTCCAGCTATACTAAGCTACCTCATCTTTGATAAAGGAGTCAAATATCCTCAATGGATGAAAGGTAGCCTCTTTTTATTTTTATTTTTTTTACACAGGGTCTCACTTTGTAGTTGAGGCTGGCCCAGAACTTGCTATGAGACCAGGCCAGCCTCAAACTCAGCAATCCTCCTGCCTCTGCCTCCCAAGTGCTGGGCTTACAAGTGTGAGTCACTACACTAGGCATTGTGGTATATGGTTACCGGGGATCCAACTCGCAACCTTGCATCTTCCTGGCAGACACTAGAACCACTGAGCTAAATCCCTGGCCTAAAAGACAAGCTTTTTAACAAATGGTGCTAGAAAAATTCATTTCCATCTGCCAAAGACTAAAGCTATGGCCAGGTTTAGGCACCTGTCTCACAAGCGCAAGGACTCAGGTTTGAATCCCGAGTAACCACATACCATACTAGGTGTGGAGACTCACACCCAGCAGCAATCAGTACCACATACCACAGTGCCGGGCGTGGTGGCTCATGCCTGTAATCCCAGCATATGGGAGGCAGAGGCAGGAAGATTGCTGTGATGTGAGTTTGAGGCTGAGCTCAGGGCCAGCCTGAACTACAAAGCGAGACCCCATCCCGCACCCCCAAAAAAAGATTATAGCTAGACTTATCTCTTTCACCATCCATTAAACTAAAATCAATGTAGATTAGAGATCTAAATATTAAAACAGAAATGCTAAACCTGCTGCAAAAAGGTTAGGTAGATCCCTTGAAGACATTGGCATATTGAAAGGCTTTATGAACAAAAGTTCAGCAGCACAGAAACTAGCAAAAGAAATCAACAACTGGGATCTCTCATTAAAAACCTTCTGCACAGCAAGAGAAACCACCAGTAGAGCAAAAAGACAAGTGACAATATGGGGAAAAAATCTTTACCAGCTGTTTCTCAGACAAAAGGCTGCTAATAAGAATATAGAGAGAGCTTTAAAAATCAGTCAGCCCAAATTTAAAGGCACAATTCAAAAATGGGCATTTGAGAGATGGCAGATGAAAACAGCACTAAGATTTCATCTCACTCCACAAAGAGTGGCTGCTATTCAGAATGAGCCAGCAACAAATGCTAGTGAGGCTGCAGAGAAGAAGGAATCCTTCTCCACTGCTGTTGGGAATGTACACTCACACAACCCCTATGGAGATAAGTTTGTAGATTCCTCAAACAATTAGGATTAGAGGTCCCATTTGACCTGGCCATTTCTCTGCTAGGTATATATACAAAAGAATTAAAAGATTCATATCACAGCCACATATATGCACCCATGTTTATAGCAGCTCAGTTTATGATAGCTAAATCTTGGAAACAACCAAAATGTCCAGTAACTGGAGACTAGATAAAAAAAAGTTGTGGCTCTTTTACAGAATGGAGTATTACTCTGCCATAAAAATTGATGAAATTGAGTCATTTATACTCAAAGGGATGTACCTTGAGGACATCCTCATAAGTGAAATAAATAGGTCAAAGATGTATAAATATTGTATCTTTTCTCTGGTATGAGAAAATGAACATGTAAATGAGTTCTAGAATGCATGTTATATATTGTGAAATAGAAAATATTCAAAGGGAAATGGGGTGAAGGGGTAAAAAAATGAGGGAAAAAATAATGATATTATAATAAAAAAGAAAGGAAACAAAGCTTATGTATATAGGGGGTGGGTAGGGTGGGTAAGGTTAATGGGAAAAAAATGAGAATTAGGTTGTGTCATATTTTGGTGCAAATTTTCATTGTTGAGTGTAATCATGATGTGTATTGTAATGTACCAATAAATATTTCAATAAAGGAAAAAAATGGGCATTTGAAATGAACATACACTTTTCAGAGGAAGAAGTAAAGCAACTAAGAAGCATATGAAGAAATTCTTGGGCCAGGGATTTAGCTCAGTGTTTCTGGCACCTGCCTTGCAAGCACAAGGGTCCAGGTTCGATCCCTGGTAACCGTATACAACAATGCCAGGTGTGGAAACTCACGCTCACCAGCAATCAGTACCACACACCACAGTGCCAGGCGTGGTGGCTCACATCTGTAATCCCAGCACTTGGGAGGCAGAGGCAGGATTGCTGTGAGTTCAAGGCTGAGCTTAGGGCCAGCATCAACTACAAAAGCAAGACGTCTCAACAACAAAATATAAATAGATAAATAAATAAAATAAAAAGAAGTGCTCAACATTGCTGGTCAATCAAGACATGCAGAAGAAAACAACACTAAGGTTTCATCTCACTCCACAAAGAATGGCTGCTATCTTGAAATTAAGCAACAACAAATGCTGGGGAGGCTGCAGGAGAAAGAAACCCTTTTCCACTGTTGGTGGAAATGTAGACTGGTATAATCACTACAGAGATCAGTGTGGGGATTCCTCAAAAAATTAGGATTAGAAGATCCTTTTGACCCTGCTATTCTGCTGATGAGTATATACACAAGAGAATTAAAAGATTCATACCACAGTGACATATGTGCACCCATATTTATAGCAGCAGAGTTTGTGACAGCTAAATCTTGGAAACAACCCAAATGCCCATCAACTGCTGACTGGATAAAGCTGATGTGGTTTTTTTAAAAATAAAATGGAATATTATTTGGCTATAAAGAATGAAAAATTGGAGTCATTTATACTCAAATGGATGTAGCTTGAGGACATACTCAGTGAAATAAGTAAGTCACAGATGTGTAAAGACTGAATCTTTTCTCTGGTATGAGAAACTAAAGATATAACTGAGTTCTAAAATGTAGGATAGATATTGTGAAATAGAAAACATTCAAAGTGAAAAAGGGGTAGAACTAAGCAGAGAAGGGAAAGAAAACATTTGATGGTTTAAAAAAAAAAAGAGACAAACCTTATGTATATAGGGGATAGGAGTTGTAGGTGGACATTGGAATGGGAAAAACTGAGAATTAAGTCATGTCATATACCGGTACAAATTCTCAGTGATGATTGTGATCATGTACCAATAAAATCAATTTTTAAAAATTAAATAGATAAAATTTAAAGGAAGTTCTATTCCTCTTAATCTTATGCATGTAAAATAATATGTATGTTTTTTGAGTTGTAAATATTTTAGTTTTAAAGGTTGGACTGGAAGTACTAGGAGATTTGTTAATATTCTCACTGCATACAGTACTTTTATGTTCAGAGGAAACAGACCTTTTAAAATAATTATGTATTATACCTATTCCAAGAGTATTTTATTCTTCTGTCTGATATTACTGCTTTCTGTAATAAATTAAACAGGCTAACAGTTTGATAACTTCAGATGGTTCCTGCTTTATTCCTATTCTTGTTTCAGGGTCTCTTCAATAACAAACAGATTACAAATAGAAGGACAGACTCAAAATCTTGCTTGAAAATACTCTGACACATGTGTATTGATATTGCAAAGAATAAACTCATGAAAACAGGTGTGCTGGTGTAGACTGAAGTTGCTCTCCCAGAGACTGAGTCATGACTCCCCATGTTGAAGTTTACAACTGGAGCGGATAACCTTGTGAAAGCAAATGGACAACCCAACATACAGCAAGACATTCGCTATAACAAACTGAGGGCATGGGTAAAGAACAACTGAGCTACATGCCTACTCATTTTGAAACGTTGTTGGTGTTGTTATAATTTTCTACTTTCTGATGGAAAGGGCTTTATCTCCAGGAGCAGCATAACCCACAGAGAAGAGGAATTCAATCAAGCTTGAGAAATGGAGGATGGATCTTACCGATGGCTGTACGAACCATTCACCAGCATTCAGAGTAGACAAGGTAGACCAGTTGAAGTACGCAGGGTACACAGTGGCGGCCTCTGGCATGACCTCTCTGATATTGGTTGTTCTTCTCAGGTCACTGTCATGCATGAGAAAAGGCACTGCATCTACACTGCAGGTGGGGAGGGGGAAGGGATAGAGAAGCCGAACTTAGTTATCCCCACAGGCAGAATCCCCAGAAAGCCCTTCAAGGTCATAGGTCTTACTAGGGCTCCTTACTGTCTCTTCTATATCAGCAAATGATTTTGGCATGGATATTGTTCTGTCCCAGGGACCCATCTTTAATACAATAATCTTATTACTGATGGTAATAAACAAGTAACTTCCCTATTCAAGGCTCTCTGGCATAAGAAAAACACCAGGTGGAATAGTGGCTTGAGAATCAGGTGAATGGGGTGGGGCCCATGCAGGGCCTGAGGTCCAGAAGGCCAGAAATCTTTGTGTTTTTCTGACTCCTTTCCCAGGTAGGTATCTTCCCTAAGGTTTGCTACTCCCAAACTCTTCACATCAGATAGTATTATTACACAAGTTCCAGGGTCTACCCTCTACTTTTTGCTTTAGCTAATCTATGATTTTAGGAAACTCTCTTGTCTTTTCTAATGAAAATACCTATGAATAACATATCTAAAATGCAATAATAATACTTCGCACAATACTAATGATAATAAAAAGAATATTTCTAATAATGAAGTAAGGAGTGGCATTTCCTCTCCTGCCACAAACCAAATAACTTGACAAAATAAAGGAAATAAGGAATGAGAGAATCCCAAGATGGATAAGTGCAAGAGGACACACAAAAGTCCAATTGTATGAAGAATCTTTATAACCAAACTGGTGAAAATTTGATGATTAAAATAAATTCCAAAAGTAGCTGGAGTGGAAAGAAAGGAAGGCAGATAAACGTATAACAGTTTTTTTTTTTTTTTTTTTTGAGACAGGGTCTCGCTTTGTGGTTCAGGCTGGCCCCGAGCTCAGCCTCAAACTCACATCACAATCCTCCTGCCTCTGCCTCCCGAGTGCTGGGATTACAGGCGTGAGCCACCACGCCCGGCACTGTGGTATGTGGTACTGGTTGCTGCTGGGTTGAGTCTCCACACCCAGTATTGTTATGTGGTTACCGG
>PVIR01010800.1:0-17083 GCA_004026965.1 Petromus typicus | reverse complement strand
TGGCCCCAACAGTTTCTTATAAATAAATAAGACAAAACTATAGAAAGTTTTTATGTCTTTCTCTTAGTGCATATATATGTGTACACACATACTTTGGCAGGTTGATATATGGAGGTAACATACTTTGATCTTTTTCATTCCCCATCATCTATCTTATCTATGGAGGGATTTAGGATGTAGAATATATTTTGATTATATCCATCCCCCTTATCACCAGCCTTACACCCCTTTCTCTGCCCCTTATTCCTTTCCTTTTATCTAATAATGGTCCCCCTTCTACTTTTTTGTCATTCTTTAGTATTTTACACATTAGAGAAAATATATGATGTTTGTCTTTGTGAATCTGGCTTATTTCACTCAACATGATGACCTCCAGATCCATCCATTTTCATGAAAATGACAGAATTTCATTCTTCTGGCTAAATAATCCTCCGCTATGTGTATCTACCTTTTCTTTATCCATTTATCTGGTGATGAGCACAAGAATGGTTCCATGATCGGACTCTTGAAATTGTGCTCCCAAATGGGTATGCACATATCTCTAGAGTCCACTGACTTAATACTTCAGATTAGTTAGGTGGATCCAACGGTGGCTCTGTCTTCAGGGTTCTGAGAACCCTCTATAATGACTCCCACAGGGGCTGTACTGATTATATTCCACCATCCACTATCATATTCCTGCATCCTTACAAGCATTTATTGTTTCTTGATTCTTGCCTCTCTGAATGGGGTAAAGTGAAATTTCAATGTTGTTTTTATTTGCATTTCCTTAATGGCTAAAGATATTGAACATTGTCTTCATATATTCATTGGATATTTCTTTTGAGATGTGCCTGTTCAATTCAATATCCCCACTTACTGATTGGACTATTTGAGCTTTTTGGTAATTTTTAAGTTTATTATATATTCTAAATATTAAATCTGTCAGAAGAGTAGCTAGTAAGATTTTCTCCCATTGTGTAGGCTGACCCTTCTCTTAGTTGTTTCCCGTATTGTGCAGAAACTTTTAATATGATACAGTCTCATTTGTTGATACTTTTTGTTAGTTAAGTCCTACTTAAAAAATCGTGGCCCTACCTATGGCTTCAGGTGTTTCCCTCTATGTTTTCTTTGAGCTGTGTCAAGGCCTTTGGTCCAGTATGAAATGACTGCTGGACAGGCATCTGGTTTCCTTCTTCTACAAGTGGATATTCAATTTTACTGGTGGTATTTATTAAAGATGCTGCCATTTCTTCAATGTATATTTCTGGTTCCTTGGTCCAGAATTAAATGCTTATAGCTGAGAGTTTGTTTCCATATCCTCCAATCTGTTTCATTGGTCTATGTGTCTATTTTTGTCTCTCTGCAATGCTCTTTTTCTTACTGTGGCTTTGTGACATAATTTGAAACTGGATATTGTTATTATGATACCTCCAGCCTTGCTTTTTTTTTTTTTTTTTGATTAGAACTGCTGTGGCTATTCGGTGTGTTTTGTGTTTGTTTATGAACTTAGGATTTTATTTTCTAGTGGAACAACATGTTTTATATGCTTAAAGGGAAAAGAGTAGGGGCAAATAGTGAGGGGAAAGGGAAAATATAATCATAAAAAACTTTTTTGAAAAGAAAGCATATGTACATAGGGAGTGAGGGTGGGGGGGGTCAGGTGGAGAAATGGGTAGAAACAAGAATTAACTCATGTCATATACTGGTACAAATTCCCAATGTTGAGTGTGGTTGTGATATGTATATAAAATGTACCAATAAATAATTCAATTTTTAAAAAAAGAAAGAAAAGAACAACTTAGAATTATATATCCAATATATACCCAGCAAAAACATTCTCTAGAAATGAAGGGAAATCTAAATAATTTCATACAAACCAAAGACAGATTAATTAATTTCCAGCACTCCTTCAGTATAAGAAAAAAAAAATTTTTTTAATTAAGCAAAAAGAAAAATGATATCAAGTAAAAACTTGGATCTATTCCAAAAAAATTAAGAATCTCAAAACTGAAAGTTTACGAGTACATGTTAAAAAGCTTTAAGATATCTTTAACCTTTCAAAAATAAAATTGTCTACTTAGAGCAAAAATAAGTAACAATGTAAAGTGAACTTCCTGGCAGCACCAGGTCAGATGACGGGAAAGGAGAAACGATAATCTACTGCTGAACAACCTGTATTTTATTCTAAAATGTATAGTCTTAAAGGAAGAGATGAGCCAATGATGGTATCTATGAAAAGAAAGATATAGCTAATAAACCAGCAACACTGTGATCAAAGTCTTAAAATTTACCCCATTCATTCAAAAGGAAAAGAGAAAACTAATAACAAAACAGTATTTACTTCTTTCTAAAGTTGAAGCGATGCTGGAAAAAGTCAGTAATGAAGATACATGTTTTTTAAATTAATATTTTAAAATACAAATGCAAAGTTCCATGATAAATATGATGTATAAATATAAATGTAGACAGGATTAGTATTACAGACTCACTCTTATTTTAAGCTATACTATGGCTTGGCATGGCACAATTGCATCGAAGTTTAACTTTTTTTAGCATAAATGTTGAAAGACAAGCAATACTTAGAGAAATGACTGATAAGACACATACTTGTTGGGTATAACACTTAAATGTATTTCCCTTAAAATAGTAAAAAAGAGACTGACTCAGTGGAGGGAGTGGATGACACTCCAACGTAGCATCCACGGACTCCCAGTGACTTGTAGGATTTCTCCTTTTAGTCCAGGGTCCGAGGCTGGCAGAAGCAAGCCCACAACATCCAATTCAGTGTGCTCCAGGGAGAAATATGGCTGGCTGGACATCCATGCCAGAATTTTTTTTTAACTTTATTTATTTATTTATTTATTTATTTATTTATTTGAGACAAGGTCTTGCTTTGTAGTTCAGGCTGGCCCTGAGCTCAGCCTCAAACTCACATCACAGCAGTCCTCCTGCCTCTGCCTCCCAGTGCTAGATTACAGGCGTGAGCCACCACGCCCAGCACTGTGGTATGTGGTACTTATTGCTGCTGGGCGTGAGTCTCCACGCCCAATACTGTATGTGTTTACTAGGGAATCGAACCCTGGTCCTTGTGCTTGTAAGACAGGTGCTGGAACCACTGAGCTAAATCCCCAGCCCCTGAATTTTCACTAGAGGAATAGTGATAAGTATTTTCAGAATTTTCTTCTCATATCCTCCTCTCATATGCGTTACAGTTTATTTATATTAAACATTTATTTCTGAGAAATAACTGTGCCACGTGCTTTTTAAATGTTTCTCAAGAGTATGTTCAAATGAAAGTGTCATGTAACTATACGCATTAGCTCCCTTCTGCGTGCGCGATGCACTGTTCAGCTTTCCCATAGCCGGAACATAAGACTCAATATCCATAACTTAAAGGAGAATAAGGTTTAATTTAGCCCATGAGTTTGGAGGATTCAGAACGTGGCTGGCAGGCTTCAAAGTGGAAGGGCAGGGAAGACAAGGCCACTTAGCTCATTGTGGGTGGACGCAGAGCAGAGGAGCAGTGCCAGAGGACAGGGGTGAGCAGAAGGGGTGGGCGACGTAGGCTGCACTTCCAGGACCCCCAGACACATCAGTACACTCCACCGGTCCCCAGGTGGATCACAAAGCCAGTCCAGGTGACACAGCATCCTAACCAGCACACGGGGAATGTACGTACAGTGGACCGTTGACTTAAACTCCATTCATCCATGAGGGCTCAAGTCGGTTTTAAGTCAAGACTTTTTCCCATATGAATAGAAACACTCATAGTGCATTCTGAACCTCCCAAAGCGTCCACTGAGTATCCTTTTCATAAAAAACAAGGATCCAATAATGCACATAATGTATCAGAAACATCAATGATTTTCCTAGCGTATTCACCAAGAAGTTACAAAATACGCTTACTTTACTAGAAATAATAATTTCGAATGATATTCACGATTCAAGTTAATGTCTTTGGCTCACAGAAAGGGAGGGTGAAATGGAAGATGAGTGTTGTTTGGAGGAAGGAGGGCCCCCTTCCATAAAAACATCAGGAACCTGGCTCTCTCGTGTCCTTTCTCTCCTTGGGAGAGCCCGAGTCCACTAGAACCTGCCTCTTGTTCAGTAGGTCTCAACGTTTCAGACCTAACAACGGAAATAGCCTGAGGCTTGTCTGTTTTTGTCTTTTCTTTAACACTGTTCTGTAGTATGACCTGACGTTGTTTTTAAGCAAGTGAATGCAAACACTGGCTCCTTCTCAGTCTGGGTGGGTCTTCCCTACAAATGTGTACAGCTCTGTCCATTTTTTCAGGATTTCTTTAATTTTAGTAGGAGAACTTTGCTGCAGTGATTGCGGACATGCCCCTTTTTCTCTAGAAAGCTCCTCAGAGGCTGTTCTCTGTTGCTCTGCCGGAAGTTGCTGAAGTTTCTCTGTAGACAGTTCCTCTCAGTGTTCCTCCGCCAGCCCCTCGACACCACTACCGTCTCCCTGCAAGACTATGACTCTGCTCCAGGGACGACATCGTGAACCATGGGGTCAGCTGAAGGCTCAGGCTCCTCTTCCAGACAGATCTGTGTCCTTACAAAGGGAGACATTAGTCCAGCATTTCTTTTTTTTTTTTTTAATTGAAATCTTTATTGGTACATTACATATACACATCATGATTGCACTCCACAATGGGGATTTGTACCAGTATAAGACACAATTTAATTCTCATTTTTTCCCATAGTCTTACCCACCCTACCACCCCCTTATATACATAAAATTTTTTTCCTTTCTTTTTTGTTATAATCTTATTTTTCCCCCTTCACCCTATTTCACTTTGAGTATTTTCTATTTCACAATATATAACATACAATTCTAGAACTCACTTACATCTTTATTTTCTCATACCAGAGAAAAGATGCGATATTTACCTATCTGTGACCTAACCTCACACGGGAAAGGATGTTGTAATGTTCCTTCCAGAACTCATTAAGAGTTAAATATGCATCTGAGACCAAGTAGAAGCACTTTGGGAACAGTTCTTTGGTGTATAGCTTCTTAAAGTCAGCTATAACCTGCTGGTCCACAGGCTGCAGTAAAGGAGCTATACTAGATCGGACTGAGAATCATGGGATCTCCAGCCAGTTCTTCCAAATTTTGTGGGAAAGTAGGAGGGTTGTCCATGATGAGGAGAGATTTGATTGCAAACTTCTGTCCTCTGGGTATTGAACAGTAGAGCAGAAAGCCTCGCCAATCCACTCAAGACACAGTGCTCTTGTTACCCAAGGCTTCTGCTTTAGATCTCCACGTGATCCTTAGCCTATTCTGCTTGATTTTGTGGTTTCTGAACCCTCTAGGGGAGTCTCAGAGTGACAGATCGAGAGAGGCTTTGTCTTTATCCACTCGCACTGGTACCTAGCCATACAGTTAGCATACCCGCCATAGCTCCCTTCCATCTCCCTCTCTCCTCTTCTTTCAGCCACCACACACTTTGCTCTACCACACAATCTGCCAAAAGGTAAATCTCTGAAATTCTGAGGCAAAATAGTTTTTTTTCTCTTCTAAGTTGATTTATCTCAGATATTCTCTTCAGCTATGGAAAGATAACTAACACCTCCAACAGCAAAATATTTGAGCAATCTAATTTGTTTGATACCATTTGGTGTGCTTATTGAATATATATATATATATATATATATATATATATATATATATATATATATAAAGAGAGAGAGAGAGAGTCTTACTTTATAGTTCTGACTGACCCTGACCTGAGCTCAGCCTCAAACTCACAGTGATCTTCCTGCCTCTGCCTCCCAAGTGCTGGGCTACAGGCGTGAGTCACCACGATCCAGACTGTGGTATGGAGACATTTTGGGTTAACTGTTTAAGGGTTAAATCTGTATCTGAGATCATCTAGGAGCACCATTTAGGTCAGAACTCAAGACTTTGGTCATAAGTTAAAACTAAAATTTTTTTTAAAAAAACCAAACTAAAATTTCCGGCCATACCCCAAGTTGTTACAGCACTGGCATAAAAGTATCTGTTTTTGTCTCTATTTTCAATTCTCCTCAGTATGTATATCAGGAGTAGAATTTTTAGTTCATACAGTAATTCTGTCAGGTTTTGTGAGGAGGCACTGAACTTTTTCATAATAACTACCAAACTTTACATCACTGCAAACAATGTGCACTATAAGATTCTTAATTTCTCCACATTCTCACTTACACTTATTCCTTTCAATTTTTAAATCATACTCTTACTAGTAGCGGTAAAGTGTATACTACCGTGATTCTGAGTTGTATTTCTTGGGTTAATTAATGGTATGAAGCTTCTTTTCACGGTTAGCTATTTGCATTTTTTTTTTTTTAGAAATATCTATCCAAACCCTTTGACCATTTTTAAATTGTGTTACCATTCAGTCATAGAGTTTAATAGTTTCTTTACATCTCATAGAAGTCACTTTAGGACAGCTGCTTTAAAATTCTTTTCACATAATTCCAACATCTATTAGTGCTGACATCCACTGATTACTTTTTCTCTTCAAGGGAACAGTTTTTAGATGGTATGTACGATGAATAATCTTCTGGTATAGTATTCCTCTCCCACCTCTTTTAATAGCTAACCATATTGTACAACTCAACAGTTCCTGATATTACATTCTTCATGTTCATATTGCTGATGCACATTTCGTGTTTGGATTGGACTCTGACTGATATGCAGTTTTGAGATAGTAATAAAGCTTTGGTTATAACCGTGAGGCAGGTAGAGGTGATGTTCACTGGAAATGAAAATCTCAACAAGCAGAGAAATGAGGGAGTGGATAGGGTTATCTGCATCCAGCTGAAGGCACAGAAGTAAGAAAATAGAGGACAATTCCCCAGGAGTCTATTGGCTCAGTGTCTTTGCCACGTTGTGCCCGGGACCACTAGGCACTTCCATAAATGATCCAGGACTTGTGATAGAATGGCCATTTTCAATCTCAATTCAAACTGTTCTGTGCAGAAAAGTTGTCCCTGATAAGTAATGTAAAGGACGCCAGTGGTCTGGGTCAGAAAACGGTCGCTAACCCCGACTTTATCATGCCCATGCCAGCCTGACGATTTGAGCCACACAACCACTTCCTCTGGGTCCAGGTGCAACACCAGTTCCTGCTCAGTTCATTTCTTTTCTGCCTGTCTCATGGGATGACTATGACATAATGTTTGTACACATTCTCTACACACATGTAAACGCAGATACACACACACACACACACACACACACACACACATATACACATACACAGAGAGTCATGCTAGAAATGAAACTTTTCTATATTCTGAGCTGCCCAGGTACAAAGATTCCATAGTAAACATTCCTTTTGTCCCTTCCTCAACCCTGCCTCAAGTCTCTCTTTGTGTTTCTTTGACCTATTGCTGCATTATTCTACACACCTCCTTGATAATTCTTTCTGAAACACATCTTAACCAGCGAGATAATATGTCCACTAAAACCTATCACAGTTGCCCATTACCTGCTCAGCAGTCTCGATCATCTGTCTTCAGTCAGCTTTGCAGTCATACCTTTACCTCACATGGCCATCTCCTGTCCCCAAAACTCAACACTCTATAAATATGCTATTTCTTATTAAAATGACTGAATAAACTTATGTTTCCATCTAGAATGCTTTCTTCTCCTCATCTAAAATAATATTTTTCCTTCAAGGACCAACTCAAACACATCTTGGACCATATAATTTTTTTTTTTTTGAGACAGTGTCTCACTTTTGTAGCTCAAGCTGATCCTGAGCTCAGCCTTGAACTCACAGCAATCCTCCTGCCTCTGCCTCCCGAGTGCTGGGATTACAGGTGTGAGCCACCATGCCTGGCACTGTGGTATGTGGTATGACTGCTGGTGGGTGTGAGTCTCCACACCTGGCATTGTTGTATGTGGTTACCAGGGATGGAACCCAGGACCTTGCACTTGCAAGGCAGGCGCTGGAACCACTGAGCTAAATCCTAATTCTAAACTTTTTTAATTTTATTCACAGAATAGCAGTGGCTTTTCCCTCTACTGAGGTTCCTGGGCACTTTATTTATCCTTCCTTGTAAGGCTCTTACCACAAATGGCCACGTTCTTAGTTATATGATCTGTAAACACACCGGGTCTCCTTCACTAGCTGGAAACATCTCTTTAGATGTGGCTACATCTTACTCAACTTCATCTTCTAAGCACTGAGCAGAAAGCCTAGAATATGGTAGGTATCTAGAGAATATATGTAACATGAATTGCTAAGGTAGCAAAAAGGGCTTAGTTGTAAGTATGGTTTACAATGGGGACAAATTTGAATTGTGTGTGGAAGCTATAAAGAGTATGTCTCGCATGGGAGCCCTGGTTGGTGATATAGAGGGTAAGAGGTATGTGCTCCTGTGCCACACAAACATGGGCACAGCTGGCCCTTTCTATACCTTGGCTCATTTTGGTTTTCTTCCACAGCACTGGACACATCTCCTCCTATGCTTCACTCTAGCTCCTATCTCCTACCTTACATGTACGTCAGTTTCCAGCCCAAATGCTCCTTCTTCAACAGCTTTCTCAAAGGACATCATGGTATTCTCTGGCGCTGCCTGTGCAAGAGAAGAAGTGTGGGCCTACGCCTCAGAGTCTCTCCTCCCCATATGTATCCCTTTTATAATAAGGATGGAATCTAGGAATGAAAGGGTTTTGGGAATCGGGGTTTGGCTCCTGTAGCTCTCTTTTCAAAGAGGCTACCTATGTTCTCCTCTGTCTGATCTGACATTGGGTGCAGTAGAGACTAAGGTGACTTGGGTTCAAGTTCAACCCCTACCCTTAACTTTTCATTCTTATCACATCAAGACAAGCCCATTTCCTCTCCAAAGCTCCGATGTTCCTGAGGTTTCTCACCCTCACTCACACGCCTGCCCCGTACATACCCGCACTCCCTCAGGTTCATCCTGCTCAGACCTACCATGGGGGAACCTCTGTGTCCAAAGAAAACTGGCTTCGGCCCCAACTCTTCCTTCTCTTGAATGCAGGGAGAATAAATCCCCAGTGGCATCGCATAGAGACAGATGAGAATTAAAACAAAGGGAAATCCAACAGCCAGTTGGATAGCTAAAAAAAGTTGGAAGGAGAAGAAAGTGGAAGAAAAGGAAAAGAGAGATGGAAAATCATATCGTACAAGTAACCCTTAAAACAGTAGTCTGAGCAAATATCCTCTCCAAGGGTTTCATTAACTCTAGATTGGCTGATTTACTTTCTATTTCTGTCACATCCCTCCTTACTTTCAGGGGCTTAGACATAAATATCCAGGACTGTCCAAACATAAGACATTACTATTAAGATGACGTTACTAGAACTGAAAAACAATAAACAGAGAAGTAGAGGGAATGGGCAGTGGGGGGAGGGGCGGAATGCTGAGGAGGCACTTCCCTGGAGGAGTTCGGCTCGTTCTGAGAAAGGCCTGAAGCCTATAAAGATCGTGTTAAAATGCCCCTCTGTTCAGGTCACAGAGTGCACAGGAAAGGGCACTTAATGACAGAATTGGGGTTCAGAGCCAGACTCAATCATCTTCTAATCATGTGACTAAGGGCATGACCCTCCTCATTCTATTCTGTAACATAGGATATCTTGCTGTGAGCATCAACCTTACAGAGTCTTGATGACTGCACTGATTCATAATAGTTACTCATAAACATTAGTTCTTTGCTTCCCTTCTTCCCTCTCTGTCCTTCTCCCTCCTCCCCTCACTGTGCGCATGCACCCACATGTACTCATATGCAGAGCCTCTCCACAGTCCCAGCTGTTACAGGTCGTTCCCCAACACTTACTATTTTAGAGTTCTGAGGATTTTACCCATTTGGACATTTTTAAGTTACCACCTATGCTTCCGTGATTTTCAAATCTAGGTCTCCAGCTCTAACCTCTTAACCTTGTGAATATATTACACTTCTTGAGTCTTTCTCTCTCGTAATATGACATCCTGTTTCTTCTCACTCTAACTAAAATTTAGAAAATGAAAAAGAAAAAGAGTTTGTTATTATCCTCCATTAGCCCTTTCCCCCAGAAATATTTCCTAAAATTTACCCTCCACATAGAGACACATGTACACAAACATACAATGGCACTATATCCAACCAGCCCTTATCTTGCCTGGAATCTCCCCCCACATCCTAAGACAAACACCCCTTAATTAACAGATAGCAAAACTGGGAAGATACAGAGAGAAAATCCTACTGGTTTCTCAGGCAGCGAGGGTGGAGAGAGTTAATGCAAACCAGAGCATGGACAGATTGCATTCTCTTTTGTTTCCATTACAATACGAAACAGTAACAGGGAGAGAGGTGTTTCTGTTTCTGCTCCAAGTTCTTAGGTATTACAGAGCCTCACAGAGGACTGGCTTGATCAACTTAGACATTGTCAGTAAACCCTGGACCTAGTGTTAGTTGGATTAGTAACATCTCAACGTTAACTCAAAGAACTTTTCTTGTACTGTGACCTAGGAAAATAAAAGCAGCCTTTAGACCTCCATGTGCCCCTGGATAATGTCTGATAAGATAAAGAAAAATAACATTTTTCTAGAAAAATTCTGAAAAGAGGGTGTTTTTGGTCATGGAAATACTAAGACCATCCATGTGGGATAGTCAGCTAAGAACAAAATGAACACACCTATCTAACAAGCTAAAGAAATTTTAAAAAGATACGAGGATGGATGGCTGCCAAGTTTCTGTTTTTATGCATGGAATATGCAAGGTAAAGTCAGAGATGAAAGAATCAGGCAACATGACATACTTTCTCCTTCCAGATGCACTATGTAGTAGCTCACAGGCCAGGAAAGGATAATCATCAGAGTTATGCAGCTCAGGTGCACATAGGGAGCAAAGATCTAGAACAAAGTCAGAAGTCAGGCTCGAGACATCCGGACAGACCGCGCCAAGAGCAACAGGACGATACTCACCTTCAGTGACAGCCCAACTACCAACCATCGTTCATTCCAGAATTTGAATAAAACCACCATTAATAAAATGTGCACCATGATCGCTACCAAAATCAGGATCTGGGGAAACAAAAGAGATCTAATTTCCAGACTAGGTTTGCATCAGAACTGCCTTTGGGAACTGTACGTGTATCTTGACAACATGAGAGACCTTGTCTCCTCATCTCTCTAATCTCACCGTCCTGCTAATCCCCAGTCATTTATTGGAATGGTGGACCCAGCCCCTCGCTTCTTTTGCTCCTCTGTCTTTGCTGTCTAACACACCTGGGAAATTTATACGAGTATGTGTTTTGATATCATGATCAATTTTTCATTTCCAGCCTCCTTTCCAATTGCCGAGAATAGAGGTGAATACATACCTTTTTGATATATGTTTTTCCCAACAGACTAAAAGCTTTATGAAGTCAAGGATAATAATAGAACTACTTATGAATATATCCTCAGGGCCTTCTGGTATACCTAACACACAGTGAGTATCCAATAAATATTTGTTCAACGGATGAAAACATCTTCTTTGCAGAACACCATAGACTGCAACTTTCTTCAACCTTTTCTCCTGTAATGTTCTTTGAGAAGTCTCAAGTGACAGGGAAAATTACACTGATGATGCCAGTGTCAGCACCCTTGAAAGCTGAGCAGATCTAGTGGCTGTCCTCTCCATCTGAACAAGGAGAGATGCTGTAACCAAACTGGGCTTCCTGGTTTCTAAGGAGGTGACGAGATCCTTCTGTGGCACAGGTCAAAGAGTAGAACTGACTGACTGAGGTAACGTGTGCAGAGTTTATCATTCAACGTGGGAATGATAATCAGAATGGCTCGAATCACAGGACTTCTCAGTAGTGATTCATTGATCGTGGTCCCCCACCACCACCTCAGAACAGATGGGGTTATCAGGAAGGCCTATCAGTTTACTTTTCAATCTACCTTCTTTTCCTACAAGATTTTATAGCTTCAACTTTCATTTATTCTGAACTCTTCAATTTATATTTTTCAACTTATCTTTTGTGTAATAAGAAATTTAAGAATGCTACTCAGAGAGTTTGATGATGTGGTATCATAACCATGTCTGAGAAGGGCTACTAAAAAGCAAACAGCCAGAAGTAGGGTTGCACATCTATAATCCTCACACTCTGGAAAGCTGACATAGGAAAACTGAAAATCTGAGCTCAGCCTGGCCAACTTGGCAAGACCCTGTCCAAAACAATAAAAAACAGCTGTGGAAATAGCTCAGTGTGATAACACTGTGCTCGATTTCCCAGAAACCCCCGCTATATACCACACACACACACACACACACACACACACACACACACACACACACACAGCAAGAGGCTGTCCCTAGTGCTGCTCAAAACTCACAGTAGAACAAAATAAGAAAGGCTGTGTTGGAAATATGCTATCAGTCCACAGATAACCCGGAAAATTTGCTTCTTCCATAGGCACCAGATATCAATTGACCCTGTAAGAGAAGCTATGCTTGATCCTTTTTTCTACTTCTATAAAAGAATTTATTGGGGCCGGGGATTTAGCTCAGTGGTTGCAGCGCCTGTCTTGCAAGCACAAGGACCGGGGTTCGATCCCTGGTATCCACATATCATACTGGGTGTGGAGACTCATGCCCAGCCACAATCAATACCGCATACCACAGTGCCAGGCGTGGTGGCTCATGCCTATAATCCCAGCACTTGGGAGGCAGAGGCAGGAGGATTGCTGTGATGTGAGTTCGAGGCTGTGCTCAGGGCCAGCCTGAACTACAAAGCGAGACCCTGTCTCAAAAAACCTAAAAAAAAAAAAAAAAGAATTTATTGGAAGTCTGCACTGAGACTTTGACAGAAATTCAGTTTTTAAAAGTTAACTGAACTTCTGTCTTAAAAGTTCAACTGAGTCTTATACATTTTTTTTACACCTTCAAGATCTAATCAAAGCTCTTCTGCTTCTTCTCCATATATCTGTAAAATAGCATTGCATCTCTGATCCAAACCTGTTAGCTGAACTTGAAGTTTGGATATCTCCTTCATTTTCCTTCAAGTTTGTCATCTTGGTCTGTTAAATTTAATGAGCTCTTCAGCCATCATTCATAAACATTTTTGTAGATTACCCATGTCCAACTGTGCACGTTCAATTTGCTCTGCCCTTAGTTCCAGCTGAGACTGTAGGTCTTTGTGACATTTTACCTGGCTCCCACCCTCACAGCATCATAACAATTGCTGCTACTCGTTGAGCAGACGTTGGTCCCCATGGGTGATTAGTAGCCTCGTCCTGCCAAGTCAGCTCCACTTACCAAACTTGAGCATGACACGGTGGAGCATGACACACACAGAATGGCTTGTGTTCCTTTTATTGCTTCTTGGCTGAAAACGGCTTTCTTCTTTTCTTGTTCGACTTTCATTTTCTTTCCATTTCGAACTGACCACTTACAATGTCTTTCCTTTCCTTGTCTCCTCACATGTTCTTATATGCTAATCTTTAGTTTTTAAAATTCAATTTGGTACTGATTATTTTCTTCCTCCAGTTTTCTGGGCTTCTTTTTTCTCTGATTCTAACTGGACCTGAAATCTACTGTCTTCCTGTCTCAAGAGGGAATCCTGTGATTCCACGGGCGACCTCTGGATTGTGTTGGTGAGGGGTTCTTTAGTGGCAGCGTGTTCTCTTTCAACTGCTGCTGCTGACAAGGTCTGGAACTGAACAAGGCTATCAGAAAGATTCTTTCCATCTTCTCCTATGCTGATATCTGCGTTGCTTGCAAATATTCTACTTGTCACAAACTGAGCTGCTATAAACATGGGTGCACATATGTCACTGTGATATGATCTTTCAATTCTTTTGTGTCTATACTTAGCAGAGGAATAGCTGGGTCAAATGGGACCTCTAATCCTAGTTTTTTGAGGAATATCCAAACTGATTTCCACAGAGGTTGTACAAATCTACAGTCCCACCAACAGTGGAGAAGGGTTCCTTTTTCACCACAGCCTCATCAACATTTGTTGCTGGCTGATTCTGAAATAGCAGCCATTCTTTGTGGAGTGAGTTTGTGATTGTTAAATATTGGAAATAACCAAAATGTCCATCAACTGGAGACTGGATAAAGAAGATGTGATTCTTTTATAGAATGGAATATTACTTTGCCATTAAAAATGATAAGATTGAATCACTCATACTCAAATGGATGTAGCTTGAGGACATCCTTATAAGTGAAATAAATAGGTCACAGATGTGTAAATATCATATATTTTCTCTGTTATGAGAAAATGAAGATGTAAATGACTTCTAGAATATATAGTAGATATTGTGAAACAGGAAATATTTAAAAGGGGTGAAGGGGTGAGTAAAGAGGGGAAAAAATAACATGATGGTAATAAAAAAAAGAAAAGGAAGTCTGTGTATATAGAGGTTAAGGGTTGTAGGGTAGGTAATGGAATGGGAAAAAATGAGAATTTAGTCATGTCATATCATATACTAGTACAAATTCTCAATGCTGAATATGACCATGATGAGTATATATAATGTACCAATAAAGATTTGAACAGCAAATTTTCTACTTGTCTAAGCAATGTTTTGTTGAAGAAGCACTTTGACTCAGCACTTAATTTTCAATTCTCTGCTTCCTGAAGTGTCTGCTGAAGTTCACTAATTTCGCATGACAAATAACCCTCTTTGCAGGCAGCTGCTTCTTCTACACATCACAGTGTTGGTCTAAGATCCCGTACATGATTGTTGCTGCTGATGGGCTTCTTCTCAGGCTTTCACTGGTGCTGCAGAAAGTTCTTTAGTCTCCATCTCATGACTCAGAGCTGCTTTCGGTGCCTTACTACTTTTTGCAGCATTGGCTTTGTGGAGATCAGTAAGTTCTTTGCATGCATTACCCAAGGAAGCCTGAATATTTTGGTTCTTTTCTTCAAGTTTATCCATATCTACTGAAGTTGACCAAGATCCTTTTCTTGGCATTCTGTTACAGAATTTAGTTTTAAAATATTTTCTCTATGTTATTTCTCAACCTCTTCAAGAACCTGTTTTACATGATATAACTCTTCTTGTAGCTCTTTAGCACTTTGTTAAATTTTGCAATAATATTCTCATTGTCTTTGATTTTAATTCTTAATTTCTTAATGATCTTAGAGTTATACAGCTGCTGCCTTGAAAGAGTTTTTGTCCTCTTCTATTAATCTTTGAATCTATTCATCTTTCTTTTTCAAAAGACCTACAGTTTCACTACTATTTAACCTAATAGCAAGTTCTTCTTCTATAGTTTTGGTCTCCTTTTGAGCAGCGTCGTCCCTTTGCCTACTAGCTGAACTTTCTCTTCTACTTCTGCAATTCTTTTGATAAATAGATCTTCCAAGAGAGAAATGCTACTGCTTCTTCTCTCACTCTCAACATTTCATCTTTCAGGTTATAAGCTTCTTCTTCGGAAAGTGTTTTTTCATTACTAAGAGATAATAACGGGCCACCCTGTTCTCAGTTTCCTTTGAGAAGTTCAGCTGTCTTGCAGCATCGTCCTTCTCACAAAGTGCTTCTGATGGGCTCTCAGCAGCTTCACACTGCTCCCCACCTCGTCCAGGACAGCACGTCCTTCAAGTATCTGTGTAGAGGAAACCCACATACCTGGCTGCTCACAGTTAACAGGAGTTGTACTTCACCCACTTTCTTCCATTCCTGCTTCCTCACTTCTTCAGGTTTTCCTTCAATAGAAGCAACTATTTTGGTCTTTGGGGTTGAACGATTAACTATCCCAGGCACTAAAGGATGTCCTTGGCCTGGCAGTTTATCGTCTGAATTGATTTTTGCTTACACTCCGCCTATCTAACGACTGTGCATGAAATGAATCTGTTCTTTCAAAAGCATCCAGTGAGCAGCAGCTCTCATTCAGCTTCTGGAAATGATCTGGATGATTATATTCAGGACAAGCAGATGTAGAGGGAAGCTGGAAAGATGTCCGCATCAGGTTTAGTCTCTTCCCTTGAACTCACTGAGCTCCAGTTGTAACACTCTCAGGACCTAGAATTTCACTGTCACTGGTGGTACCTGATGAGGATGTACTAGCAAGCAAGGAGTATTGCTCTGTCTGTCTTCATGTTTTTGTTCTATGGGTTCCAGAACCACATTCTTGGTTTCTGCTGTGAGAGAATGTGTAGAAATAGAGATGGTATCCATAGTTGTCTTTACATTAGTTACACTTTCAGATGCTTTCAAACATATATTTGGCACCTTCCTATCAGGTTATTTATTCACAGTTTCTTCCTGCTGGCCTTCAGCTGTAGGTGATGGAGTAGCTACTGCCAGACTTTGCTCTGATATACACGAAGAAGACTCCTTCACTTTTGTTTCAATAGTTTTCAACTGTACAGTGTGTAAAGACTCATGGAAGGCGCTTTTCACTTTTCATCCTTGTGATTTAGCTGGAGGCTCTTATACCACTGAATGGTCTGGAAATCCACTGGCGAGACACAGGCACTGAAGAAATCTTCAGATTCATCCACTACAGTCCTCCAACCTGGCTTTGCAATTGCTTTAGAGAGGCGGTAGGTGAACTCTGAGGTTCAGGTTGAAGTATCTCATCCTCCACTGACAGGGGAACCTATTCCCGACTCTATAGGGAATGGTTTCCACCCAGGGGCTCAGTTCCTCCACCTGGATGTCCAGGACCCTGTCACTGAACTTCTGGGCAAAACTAGAGAGCAGAGAAGTGTTGAACACCTCTCAGTCCTCCATAGCCAGCACTGATGGCAGCAGCATCAGAAAGGAGGAGGCCCAACCACCAGGCTGACCAGACATGCCAGGCCGACTATCCTCAGGCCTGGAGGAACGTGCATCCAACCAGACTCCTCCTCGACACCCTGCAGGCCCTGTCAGCAAGAAGCCTGACTCCAGAATCTTCCCTGAGCCTGGAGAGCACCCTCAGCAACTCGTGTACAGCTCAGAAGAAGGTGCTGGTATCATCTGAAAGGAATTCAAACTACAAAAGCATCAAAAAGATGCTTCAGGGTGCTGTAAGAAGACAGATGCTGACCCTGCCAACAAGGTGGCTGTGAGTGAATCTCAGCAGAAGGTCTTAAACACAGAGAACAATGCCACAGGACAGAGCCAGTTATGCAGACACCCAATACCCATCTTGTGCCTGTAGGTAACTGTATTCT
>PVIR01010799.1:0-48656 GCA_004026965.1 Petromus typicus | reverse complement strand
GGTGTGGAGACTCAACCCAGCAGCAACCAGTACCACATACCACAGTGCCGGGCGTGGTGGCTCACGCCTGTAATCCCAGCACTCGGGAGGCAGAGGCAGGAGGATTGTGATGTGAGTTTGAGGCTGAGCTCAGGGCCAGCCTGAACCACAAAAGCAAGACCCTGTCTCAAAAAACCTAAAAAAAAAAAAAAAAAAAAAAGAACACAAGCCTACAAACGGCAACCAAAAACTCTGGAGTCCACCAAAGCTGATCCGTGCAGTATTGATACAGTAAAAAGATACTGGGCCAATTAAACAAAATGATCAGTGAGTCTACAGAAACACTAATAAAAACCGAGAAGGGCTGACAATGTAGCTCTGTGGGTCTGTAACTGCCTCGCAAGCTCAAAGTCCTGAGTTTGATATCCCATTAAAATAAAAAAAACTAGCGGAGCTAAACAAACTGATGCAAAACATGAATGTCTATCACAGAAAAGAATCTGAGTCCATAAAAAAGCTCCCAATAGACATTTGGGAGATTAAACACTCTATCAAAAATACGGACAGGTGACCAATGTTGAGGGCATGGTATCAGAACTAGAAGACAGGGCTGATGTTGGTGACCAATTAAGAGATGTCTTAAAAACAAGAAAAATGGGTCCAACAGCTCATAGATGATGAAAATACTAAGATTAAGTGGAATTAGTGAAAAATCAGAAGACAGCACAAATGGTATTAAAAATCTGTTACTGAAATAATAGCAGAAATTTTTCATGGAAGGGTAAAGAATTTAACATACAGATAAATGAGGCATATAGATCTTCAAATAACAAAGAACCTCTCCATAACGTCATAGACAAAATCCTGGAAGTCCAACTAAATCTTAAAAATAACAAATACCTTAGAAAGGTAAATGCACTAGAATTACTAAATTAATTACTAATTATTAATTACTAAATTATTACTAATTATTAATTACTAAAATTACCAGACTTCTCAACACAAACCTGACAGGGAAGCAGATGGAGTGAAGAGCTTCAAATTACAAAAGAAATAACTTCCAATCCAGGCTGATATATTCTGCAAAATGATTTTTCAAAATTTATGAGGAAATATGTTATTTTCATGATAAAGAGGAGCTGAAGAAATTCATGACCACCAAACTAGCACTCCAAAAAATTCGGAAGGATAGCCTAGAAAGAGACAATGAAGCTAAAAACGACAAACAGACCTCTAGTTGCACAAGAAATACTACCAACAGGGCCGAGGATTTAGCTCAGTAGTTCTGACCTACCTTGCAAGTGCAAGGGCCCAGGTTCAATACCTAGTAACAACATACAACAAAGGTGAGCATGGTGATTCACATCCACCAGCAATCAGTACCACACACCACAATGCTGGGCGTGGTGGCCCATGCCTGTAATTTCAGCACTTGGGAGGCAGAAGCAGGAGGATCACTGAGTTTGAGGCTGAGTTCAGGGCCAGCCTGAACTACAAAGCAAGACCCTGTCTCAAAAAAAAAGAAAAAGAAGTAATACCAAAAATCAATAAATCGTAACCACACAGCAAAAAAAAGCTTCCACACAGCAAAAGCAATGACCTACAAAAACAGAGAAAACCTACAGAATGGAAAAAAATTTTGCCAGCTATTCCTCAGTCAGAGGACTAATGTCTAAAATACAGATAGAACTAAAAAAAATTAGACCACACAAATAAAAGACCCAATCAAAAAAAAGTGACATCAATACAGAACTACAAATGGCCAAAAGCAGAAATCTCATTTTACTCAGCTCTTCCTCTTCAAGGCTATCTTTTCTAAAGAGTTAAAGACATTATATTGCAATGATATGTGCACAATCATGTTTAAAGCAGCACAATTCATAATAGCTAAATCTTGGAAACAGCCTACACGCCCATCAACAGGTGCATGGATAGAGAAAATCTGATATTTAGATACAATAGAGTACTACTCTGCCATAAAGAAAAACAAGCTGTTTTCAAGAAAATGGATGTACTTTGAGACCATAATGTTAACCCAAACAAATCAGACACACACTTAAATGTTGCATGGTTCCTCATATATAAGAAACTCATGTTATAAATAATGAGCAAAATAAAAGATAGAAAATAAGAAGTAGGGAAATAGATCCTTCTAAGCTGGGAAGGGAATCAAGGACTGAAGGGAAGGGAAAGGAAAAGAAGGGAAAGAGGAAGACAAGAGGAATTAAGATGTGTTACGTACATGTATTAACTACATACACTAATGTGAACATGTACTTCAAACATATACTCATAAAATATTAAAATTTAAAAAAGAAAATGTAAGAATGGTGGGACAAGTCTGAAGCACGAAGTATTTTCAGGGGAATTAATGACAACGTATCTTTTGCTATCAAACATTCTTTAATATTCACCATATATTTGCAGGCACAAGGACCAGGTTCAATCCCAGGTAACCACGTACAACAATGCTGGGCATGGAGACTCATGCCCACCAGCAATCAGAACCACATACCACAGTGCTGGGCATGATGGCTCATGCCTATAATCCCAGCACTCGGGAGGCAGAGGCAGGAAGATTGCTGTGAGTTCAAGGCAGAGCTCAGGGCCAGCCTGAAATACAAAGCAAGACCCTGTCTCAAAAAAAAACAAAAAAAACACACTTCTCATTTTGTAAATCTCATAACAATTCTGTTAATCATAGATTACAAAAAAAAAAAAAACTACAAGCAATAATGAAGTAATAACACAAGACTGCCACCAAAAATACTACCAACTATCAACAACTACACTTTTAAAATTTTTAGTATTTTATACCTTTCAGTAATTCTATGAGATAAATAATACTTATCCATATTGCAAATAAGATAACTGAGGCTAGGAAAGGTAGAGCAACTAATTAAAGGTCACAAAGTAAGGGCTCAGGGTAGTGATACACTCAAGAGCTCAAACTTCAGGCAAAGCTTCTTCTCTTTTTAGAGATGGAAATCTTGTATGTTGCCCAAGCTGATCTCTATCTCTTTTGACAAAAGCAATTCACCTGCCAGGCTGGTGACACACATCTATAATCCCAGAACTTGGGAGGCTGAGGCAGAAGGATCATCACTAGTCCAAGGCCAACTAGGACAACATGCTGAGTTTAAAGCCAGCACGAACTATACATGTAGCTTGGAATGTCTGCATGTACCACTGTGCCCAAATATGCAGGTTCTTCTATATGCACCATGGCTTGCCCCTACGAAAGACTACACCAGAAAGTGATAGAATAAATGCTATTAAATGAAAAACGTGTTTTAAAATAAATTCACTGAAGTAGCTACATCCATTCTACAGAAAGCATTAATCTGAAAAACACTAGGCTGTGAAACTTTGAGCCCTACATGGTGTTAAAGTACTTTTAAAAATGAAAGCATAGGATCTCAAGATTCAGCTTAGTGGTTCTAGCACCTGCCTAGCAAGCACAAGGTCCAGAGTTCGATCCCTGGTAACCACGTACCACAGTGCTGGGCATGGTGATTCATGCCTGTAAGCCCAGCACTTGGGAGGCAGAGGCAGGAGGATTGCCTTGAGTACAAGGCTAGCTAGTGTGGCTACAAAGTGAGTTTAGGGCCAACCTGAACTACAAAGTGAGACCCTGTATCAAAACACCAAAAAAAGAAAGAAAGTTTATAGGCCAGTAGGCAAAAGACTTTGGTTCAAATTCAGAACCCATGAATTGTACCTATGCAGAATGTGATCTCGGACAAGGCACTGACTTTCCATGGCCAAGAGCACAAGTGAGCTGCCGCAGAAAGCTCCTTGGAGTTAGAGGTCCAATCTAGTGCTTCCATTCCCCAGCGAGGTGACCTTGGGCAAACTGATCACTTAATCACTGTGAACTCATTTTACCACCTATAATGAAAGATTTATCACCTCTACTGATTTGTGTCATTCACCGGTCAAAGTTTCTCAGATAATGTATGGTACCTAATGGCCACAGAATAAACAGTAGCTGGGATGCTATTACTATATTTTTCTTATTTGTTATTATAATTACTGTTTTTATTATTATTATTACTATTTTAAGGATCAACCAAAGTAAACAAAATACATGGCTTTGTAAAGTAGTTTTACCCACATAATTTATCATTAATACTGGGAAGTGTCAGGGTAAAATTTCCCAATTCATTAAGACAGAGGAAATGTGACTGAGGATACGGGAGAAGAAAAGAGTCTCTGACATCTTGCCATTAGAGCTGTTAGAGTTGAGAAAATGAACCAAGGAACAAAGCTGGCAGACATTCCCATCCCAACTTTAATCCTGTCTGTGGTCTGGTCCACTTGGCTTTCTGAGAACTTGGGGAAAAAAAGCTGACCTTGCAAAATCCCATGTTTCAGCACAGCCATCAACATTTTAACACAAATCATTGGCTAGATTTTATTTAATTATTTTTAAAAAGCATCTTTCATTGGCTCAGCTGAGCTAATCTGAGCACAAGGCAGTAAAATGTTCCAAAGTTGGACAGATAAACACTGACGTAGTCCAGTGTTAAAATTAACTTTGCTAAACTCTTCCCAAGCTCAGAGAATTCCACTTTGGTTGTGAAGTGCAGCCAGAAAAAGATTCCAAGCTAAATGCTGCAAGAATTCTTGGAATAAACCAGTCTACAGGTCCCAACCACAGGAACCAGACTTTCCCACATGGAATTCTGCAATTCAGCACTACCTACCATAGGCCTTCAATTAGAGCTTTTCCTTCCAGTATTTATGCATCCCCCAGGCATACACTGAGGCCTTGCTGGAGGTCAGCATTAGGTAATGCCCACAGTCAAGCTACTCACTGGCAGCTCAGATCTCAACAGCTACTGCAGCCTGCAGAGAACTCTTCTCTCATCTCTCTACCCACACACTACTCCTCAAGAAACTCTGACTCCAAAAGTTTAGATGAGACCAAAGATCTGTGATTTCTTTTAAAGCACCATGGGCAACTTCAATTTTAACAAAGTTGAGAGCAACTAACAGAGATACAATAGTATGCTATTATGGAATATACATATCTTAGGAAGACTTAGCTCTACACTAATCCCTCCCTTAATTAACCTGGGAGAGAGACCTTGAGTAACTGACTATTCTCTAAGCTTCAACCTCTCAGTGGAAAATGAGTTGGTGTGGCTATCGATAAAATAACAAGTGAGACTTCCTTTAAGAAAAACAAGCCTTCATATGTGCCCAGTGTTATGTTTACAAGTTCAGAAAATACTTTTACATTCACTATGTCAAATGACAGACAAAAGTCTACTCACAACAGAGGGTAAGTAGAAATTATAATTATTTCCATATTGTAGATGAGGCTACTGGAATTAAAGGGTATTTTAAAAAGAAAAGCACAAGAGTTAAATGCCAGAAGCAGGAATCAATCGAGGTTCTCTAAATCTAGGTCTAAAATCATTTCTCTATCCAGCTAGGGTAAGTTCTCAAATTCTATATGAACAACATTGTCAATACTGCTGCTTATCCTGCTACCACCAGAATATATTGCCTAAGTCGTTGGCTGAAGAAAGGCTCCAAACAAAAGAAAAACCTCAGCCTTATTTCAGTTGGCATTTGCATTAATAATACCCTTCAAGGGGCCGGGGATTTAGTTCAGTGGTTCCAGCGCCTGTCTTGCAAGCTCAAGGGCCCGGGTTCAATCCCCAGTAACCACACACAATACTGGGCGTGGAGACTCACCCCAGGAGCAACCAGTACCACATACCACAGCACCGGGCATGGTGGTTCACGCCTGTAATCCCAGCACTCGGGAGACAGAGGCAGGAGGATTGCTGTGTGAGTTTGAGGCTGAGCTCAGGGACAGCCTGAACTACAAAGCGAGACCCTGTCTCAAAAAACCTAAAAAAAAAAAACCTTCAAAGGTCTTAAAAGGAAGAGATGAAACCAATGTGTCAGGGAATCTATAGAAAATCTATAATTAGAGAGAAGTTACTAGATTATTTTGAAAGAATATCTTATAACTCTGCTTTCTACCCTTATGCTTTCAAATCTACAAAGTTGCAGCTTTGATCTTGATGTATGAGATTCATTTTCAGACTAGATTTGGCCTCAGGTTTCTCAGCTAGAATTTCCAGAAGAACCTCTGGGTCTACAGCTCTGTCACTGATTAAACTACTTTAGAATGTCTTAGTTTCTGTTCACCTAGACAGACAAGCCTGATGCAAGCCTGGTATCTTTGGAATACTTTATTTTCAAAACTATAGGATTTCAAAACTAAAAGGAACTGTGCATATCTGCTGCTCTGATTCTCTCATTTCTTTAAATGAAGGCAATGAAATCTACAGAGAAGTAAGTGACCCAAAACAGACAACTAATTTATAGGAGAGCCATGATTCTAACCCAGATATCTAGACGAGACCCTCACTTTGCCATTCATCACCTAAGACTGTCTTTCGGTTCCAGTAATGTCCAGCGTTATTTCAGGCAGGAATTTTTTTTTTCCAAAAATGGTTTTATTGAGATGCAATTCATTATTTATATGCACACAATAAAATTCATAGTAATATATAATTCACTGTCTATGAAATTCACAGAGCCAACCAACACTACTACAATCAATTTTAGGGCATTTTCCTCATTTCAAAAGGAAATTCCACCTCTTAAACATTACCCCATAGTTCATTTATCTCTCCTCACTTGTATCCTAAGGCAACCACTAATATATTTTTTTTGTCTATGGCTCTGCCTTTTCCAAACATTGCACATAAATGGAATCATACACTGTAATCCTTTGTGACTGGCTTTTTCACTTAACACAGTAGTTTCAAGACTGACTCATCTTGAATGGACTTCAACTCTTTTTGTTACCAAATACAGTGGTACTTCAGTTCACAGAATGAATTTGTTTTACAATTTGGGGGAAGACGGATATGGTTGTGTTTGTCACCAATGTGGAGTTAGTGAACAGGAGCAAAATTTTATTGAAACACTTTTGAGAACCAAATGGTTAGTAAACAGAAACGTTCATGAATCAAGGTACCACTGTACTATTTCACTTGATGGATATACTGCATTTTATTTATCTATGATCAGTTGGTGAATACTTGTTTTTTCTACTGGATTATTATAAATAGTGCTGCTATTGTGAACATTCATATTCAAGTTTTATGAAAACTTGGGCTGAAAGCCTTATTTACAGAGATCAAGAACACAGGTTGATATAGTACAGTATAAAAAAACAAATACTTAAACTGAATAATTAAAACTGTCTATATACTTGGGCAAAAATTCCAAGGGAGAATATATCCTAAACCAAAGTACTCACAAATGGTCCTCAATAATTCAAATGTTCATTATAGTTATTCAACAAATGTTTGCTATATGCAAGATCTACCTATTACACATCCATATAATCTGTCCAGAGTCATTATTCCCCTTGCTCTTCAACTACCAGCCCATCTAATTTGTTTATTTTTTATGTATTGACTATTTGGTCACTGATACTATCATCTACCTACCTTGATCTGCAATTACAGTTCTTCAGTGTGAAATATGTCTGCAATTCCTAGCTATATTTTTTGAATTTGCCTCAATGTTTCAGAATCTCAGTTCAGTATAAATGATCTACTAGCTATGCCTCCCAGTTCCTAGTCTTCAACAAAAGAGTAAAGAGAAAAAAAGATTAACATTGAAGTTCCGTATGTGTAGAAGGTACCATACTGGGAAATTTGCATGTCATTTTCAGAACCACCCCACCATGAGAAATCACCTTGATTGAAAGATAGGAAACTAAAGGTCAAAGGGATTACCTGACATAGTGAGATCATACAACTGTAAGTGGTGACTTCTCTGTGTGGACAGATCTCTGGCCCACTTTCTCCACAGCACTAGGGGCCTGAGCTCTCACACAAGCAGCACAGGAGAAGAACCCCCCAGAAACTCCATCTACTCCTCCACCCACACTGAGAAGGTGCTGCTCCTCTTTGGGCAGGCTTCTGGCATGGTACTGACCCACCTTTCCTGCAGTGCTTAGGCCCTGAGCTCACCAGGACCAGCATGGGGGGAGGAGCCCACAGAGACTCCATCTTCTTGTTTGCCCACACTAATGCTTGGGACTTGACCTCTCATGGGATCAGCAGGTAGAGAGGAGCCCCCCAAAACTCCATTTACTTGTCTGCACACACTAAATATGTGAGGTGGCAGTGCTGGGACTTAGGTAAAGGCCTTCAGTACATGACTGCCCTGTCCACCACAACAAAAAACACCCACAGGAAGAAGGAAGAAATTCTGTTGACTACAGCCATTGGTGAGTTTGTGGAGTCAGCCCCACCTACAGGACCCTGCACATTTGCAAAGTTCAAGCTGCAGAAATTCATTGAGTTCAGCTCTGGAATTATAGCCAGAACCTAGTAAGGAAACAACAGCTGTCTCCCTGTGACTGCTCAATTCCGATCTGCATGCTACTGCCCATACTAGCTACAGGAGACAGCAGATCCGTGCTGTGGAGGGTCCTTCTGGTAGTGGCTTTGTTTTTTTGTTGTTGCTGTTGTTTTCTTTTTTTCTGATCACGCTTTCATTCTTCATTTCTCTATAATTTTGTGTTGCTGAGTCTCTCCAATTTCAGATTTTTTCTTTTCTCAACTGCCCTTATTTTTATAGGAGAGGGACAACAGTAGCCTGCTGGCCTGCTGTGGCTGATTATTCCTATTCTTTTGTTCCATCACCCTCTCGTCCTCTGGCCAGTATCAGTTCTCCAAAGTTAATGTATTTCAGTCTTCCCTACTCTCTCTTTCTTCTGTACTATTATAGGAATACAGTTTTCTAGTGGTCCTGCTGGTGTTAAGTCTATTCTTTTCTGTATTTGACCCTTTTGTCTTTTTTGTCTTCTAGCCTAAATCAGTTTCCCACCATGTGTGTAATATTTATATATCCTTTAACCCTATTTCGAATCTTTTCCTCTCCTATCTCACTACCCCCAGCACTCCCTGGTGACTCTTTATTCCCAAAGGGTGATGCTACTATCTTTAAGGGCAAAAATGTTATAAACATATTTGTGGTTAGTTTTAAATCTAGGCATATGATTGAACTCATGAGGTGAAAGGTATCAAAATACTGATTGCCACAGTTTGTTATTTCCTGTGCTGTGTTTGATACTATTGATAACACTGACTGTATTATGTCAACTAAGGTGATGTGATTGTTCTGATTAAGTACCTTCCACGCTGTGCCAGAACTGAGATCGCTTAAGGCCCTTTACAAACCCAAGGAGGATAACCCAGGAAGTACCCATCTCCCAGGGGTTCCAAATATTAAGATGAAAGAGACTTGCAATAAACTCTGCTCACAGAACAGGTCAGGGATTCAACCAAAATATCGGCAACAACAATAACAAAAAAAACAGAAATGAGAAAAAAGTTTGAAACCCAGAAACAAGATCACCATAGGGGAAACCAGGGTAAATGAAAATAGAGTAAAGTGAAGCTCAAGCACCAGGAATCTAAGCCAGTAAAAAAAAGAAGATCTAGTAAAATGGAAAACAGAAATAATTTCTGAGATAAAAACAGAGATAATGTTCAAAGTGGAAGACATGAATAACACTAAAGAAGAGATCAGGAACATGATAGAATCTCAAATTATGAAAGTAATGAAATCAGTTAAACAGCTTCAAACACATTTTCAGGAGATAGAAAACTTCAATAAAAATTTGAAAAATAGGATGAATGAATGTGAAGGCCAAATATCAGACACAGAAGTAGGATTGTAGCCAGTGAACAGGAAAGGAATAATTTATGGAAAATAGCAAGGGACCACAAAAAAATCAATCCAGCAGCTGCCAGATGATGAAACGATGAATAACATAAGGCTGATTGGACTAAGTGAAAAAACAGGAAATAGTGCAAAGATATTTTAAAAACTTCACAGGGCCAGGGATTTAGCTCAGTGGTTCCAGTGCCTGCCTAGCAAGTGCAAGGTCCTGAGTTCAATCCCTGATAAAACACATACCACAATGCTGGGCATGGTGAATCACGCACATCAGCAATCAGTACCACACACCATGATGCCGGTTGTGGTAGCTCATGCTTGTAATCCCAGCACTTAAGAGGCAAGGGCAGGAGGATTGCTGTGAGTTTGAGACTTAGCTGGGCTACATAGTGAGCTCAGGGCCAAAGTAAGACTGTCTCAAAATAAATAAATAAATAAATAAATAATAAAACAACTGTTCACAGATGTAATGGCAGAAAACTTCACAGGAAAAGGCAAAGAATTTAACAAACAGGTAAGTGAGGCATATAGAACTCCAAGTGGCCATGATCCAAAAAAATCTACAGGTAGGCATACAACAAAAAAGACTCCAGAAACCAGAGCAGTCAGAGAAGACAAATTACATACAAAGGAAAGCCCATCAGAATCAAAGCACATTTCTCCATGCAAATATTCACATCAAAAGTAGCCTGAGTGAACTATTTCAAACTCTAAAACAAAACAACCTCCAACCTAGATTGATATATCCTACAAATTATCCTTGAAAATCCACAGGGAAATAAGACACTTCCATGACAAAGAACACCTAAATAAACTCACAAATACAAAACGTACTCCAAAATATCTGAAACAATATTCTAGAAAAAGACAATGAGTGTCCCAATCCCATGAGACCCAGGAGAGTGAACTCATTGGTCAAAGCAAGAAACTGAATGCAAAGGGGGAAAAGCAAAGAATAAAAGACTCAAGAACAGGAAAACATCATGACAGCGTTAAATCAGTATATACCAGTTACAACCATTAATGTCAATGGCCTCAATGCACCAATTAAAAGACTCAGTCCGGCAGAATGGATTAAGAAGCAAGATCCAACAACATGCTGTATATAAGAAACACACCTACATGTTCTGGTTCAAATTCTCGATATCAAATGTGATCATAATGTGTATATAAAATATAACAATAAAATCAATTTTTAAAAAAAGAAACACCTAATGAAGAAAGAAATCCATAGACTGAAAGAAAAAAGATGGAAAACAATTCTCCATGCAACAGGAAACTGCAAAAATAAATAAATAATAATTTTTTAAAATTTTAAAAACAGGAGTGGCTATCTTACTCGAAGACAAAATAGATTTCAAAACAAAATTCATTAAGAAAGACAAAGAGGGGCCAGGGAGTTAGCTCAGTGGTTCCGGTGCCTGTCTTGCAAGCGCAAGGGCCTGGGTTCGATCCCTGGTAACCACATACAATACTGGGCATGGAGACTCACACCAGCAGCAATCAGTACCACATACCACAGTGCCGGGCGTGG
Organism: Petromus typicus; assembly: GCA_004026965.1. NCBI lineage: Eukaryota > Metazoa > Chordata > Mammalia > Rodentia > Petromuridae > Petromus > Petromus typicus. The sequence continues at coordinate 37,411 of PVIR01010799.1, read as the reverse complement.
TGGCTCACCCCTGTAATCCCAGCACTCGGGAGGCACAGGCAGGAGGATTGCTGTGATGTAAGTTTGAGGCTGAGCTCAGGGCCAGCCTGAACTACAAAGTGAGACCCTGTCTCAAAAAAAAAAGAAAGACAAAGAAGGATACTATATTCTTGTACAGGGAACAATCTAAGAGGAAGAGATGACATTCATAAATATTAAAGCACCAATTTCCAGTGCACCCAACTATAATAAACAAATATTAATGGACATGAAAAACCAGCTAAGCACTAATACAATAGTAGTGGGGGACCTCAATAGCCCATTGTCACAAATAGATTGACTGGATAAAAAAACAGGAGTGGCTATCTTACTCGAAGACAAAATAGATTTCAAAACAGCCAATGGGTCACAGAAGAAATTAAATGGTTTCTTCAATTAAATGATAACCCCAGTACAACTTACAGGAATGTATAGGACACAATGAAAGCAGTTCTATGAGGGAAATTCATAGCACTGAATACTTACACCCGGAAAATAGAGCAAGCTCAAATAAACAATCAGCAGTTCTATGAGGGAAATTCATAGCACTGAATACTTACACCCGGAAAATAGAGCAAGCTCAAATAAACAATCTAATGTTGAACCTCAAGTTACTAGAAAAAGAGGAACAAAACAAACTCAAAGCTCATACTAGGGAGGAAGTTATAAGGATTAGAGAAGAAATTAATATAATGGAGGCTAACAGGATGATACAAAACATCAACGAATCGAAGAGCTGGTTTTTTGAAAGAATAAATAAAATTAACAACCTTAGCCAACCTTATCAAAAAAAAAAAAAAAAAGGAAGGAAAAGGCTCAAATCCATACAATCAGGAATGAAAAGGGGGAAATCATCACAGGTCCAGTGGAAATTCAAAAGATAATAAACACCTACTTTGAGAATTTGTACTCCAATAAGATGGACAACATAGAAGAAATAGATAGATTCCTAGACACATATGAACTTCCAAAGTTGAACAAGCTAGAAATAAAAATGCTAAATACCCCAATATTAATCTGTAAAATTGAAAATCTAATAAAATCCTATTGACAAAGAAAAGTCAGGGCCCTAATGGCTTTACTGTTAAATTCTACACGATTTTCAGAGATGACCTAATGCTACTACTCCTCAACCTATTGAAATTGAAATGGAAGCATTATTTCCAAATTCATTCCTGGAAGCAAATATTACACATTGATCCCAAAAGTAGAGAAAGACTCAGTCAAAACAGAACTACAGGCCAATCTCCCTAATGAATACTGATGCAAAAATCCTCAATAAGATACTGGCAAAAAGAATACAGAGGATCAATCAAGAAGCTCATACACCCTGACCGAGTTGGATTCATCTCAAGGATGCAAGGATGGTTCAATATATGTAAATCAAAAAACAATAATACACTACATTAAGGCAGACTCAAGGACAAAAACCAAATGGTCATCTCAATAGATGCAGAAAAAGCATTTGACAAAATCCAACACCCATTCATGATGTGAACCCTACACAAAATTGGAATAGATGGTCTTTATCTCAAACTGATAAAAGCTATTTAGGAGAAACCAACAGCCAACATCATATTGAACACTCAAAAACTGAAATCTTTCATGCTAAGATCAGGAACCGGACAAAGATGACCACCATCACCACTCTTGTTCAAATTAGTTTTGGAACTACTAGATATAGCAATTAGACAAGAAAAACAAATAAAAGAAATAAAGACAGATGAAGTAAGAAAGAAGTTAAACTGTCATTATTTGCTGATGGCATGATACTCTACATAGACGATCCTAAAAACTCAACCAAAAGTCTGTTAGACTTACTAGCCAGATTTCATAGCATACCTGGATACCAGGTCAACACTCAAAAATCAATAGTTTTTGTATATACGAACAACGACTCATTGAGAGAGAAAGGAATCAATTCCTTTCACAATAGCATTCAAAAAATGAAATAGCTAGGAACCAATCTAGCAAAGGAAGTAAAAGACCTCTACCCTGAAAACTACAGCATTCTGAAAAAGGAGATCAGGTCTACGGCCATACCACCCTGAACACTCTTGATCTCATCTGATAAAGGAGATAAAAGAGAATTTTGGAAAACAGAAAGACATCCCTTATTTCTGGGTGGGAAGAACCAATATTATTAGAATACCCTACTGCCAAAACTACTATATAGATTCAATGCAATCCCCACTGAAATCTTAACAGCATATTTCAAGAGCTAGAGAAAGTAATCCAAAAATTCATCTGGAACCACAAGAGACCTAGAATACAAAAAGCAATTCTGGGCAACAAGATCACAGCAGAGAGTACCACAATTCCCAACCTGAAACTGTACAAGAAGGCCACTGTTTTAAAAACAGCATGTACTGGCAAAGAAACAGACCCAAGGATAAGTGGAACAGACTAGAAGATCCAGAAACAAACCCACATATACTAAAGCCACCTCATCTTTGACTCTTTAACAAATGGTGCTGGAAAAACTAGGTTTCAACCCAGCTAGATCTATTTCTGTCCCCATGCACCAAACTAAAATCAAAGTGTATTAGAAATCTAAATATTAAAACGGAAACACTAGACTTGCTGGAAAGTAGGTTAGGTAGAACTCCTGAAGACACTGGCATACAAAAAGACTATAAACAAAGCCTTTGGGAACTAGCAAAAGGAAATCAGCAACTGGCATCTCATCTCATTAAAAAGTTTCTGCACAGCAAGAGAAACCTCCAGCAGAAAGAAAAGACAACCTACAACACAGGAAAACATTTTTATCAGCTGTTTATCAGACAAAGGACTACTACCTAGAGTATTTAAAGAACTTTTTAAAAAATCAGCCACCCCCAATTTAAAGACTTAATTCAAAAATGGGTATCTGAAATGAAGACTAAAAGGCAGCTAAGAAACATAAATGTTCAACATTACTGGTCATTTGAGAGATGCAGGTGAAAACACTGAGACTGCATCTCACTCCACAGCCACTTCAGAAAGACAGAAGAAATATTTAAACATGAAATCAACCAACAACAAATGCAGGCAGAGCTGTGGGGATAAAGGAACCCTCCTCCACTGTCCATGGCAATGTAACCAGACGGTGATCAGTGTGGAGATTCCTCAAAAAAACTAGGACTTGAGGCCCCATTCAACCCTGCTATTCCTCTGCTAGGTATATCTATAAAAGAATTAAAGGAATCATACCACATGGGCCAGGGAGTTAGCTCAGTGGTTCTGGCGCCTGTCTTGCAAGAGCAAGGACCTGGGTTTGATCCCCGGTAACCACATACCATACTAGGCGTGGAGACTCACCCCAGCAGCAACTAGTACCACATACCACAGTGCCAGGTGTGGTGGCTCATGCCTGTAATCCCAGCACTCGGGAGGCAGAGGCAGGAGGATTGCTGTGATGTGAGTTCGAGACTGAGCTCAGGGCCAGCCTGAACCACAAAGTGAGACCCTGTCTCAAAAAAAACCTAAAAAAAAAAAAAATCACACCACAGTGACATATGTACACCCATGTTTATAGCAGCTCAGTCTGTGATAGCTAGATCTTAAAAACAGCCCAGATGCCCATCAACAAGAGACTGGATAAAGAAGTTGTGGGGTTTTTTTCTAAAATGGAGTATTACTCATTCATAAAGAATGATAAATTATACAGTCATTTATATTCAAGTGGCTATGCCTTAAGGATATACTCATAAGTGCAATAAGTAGGATTCAGATGTGTAAATGCTGTATCTTTTCTCTAGCATGACAAATTGAAAGTGTAAAAGAACCCCATGTGAAATAGAAAGAAGACATGAAAAAGGAAAAGGGAAAAGGCAGATGGAGCAAAGGAAAGAATAAATTTGATAGGGAAGAAAAGGAAACAAAGGTTATCTACACAGGGATGTGGAGCTGTAGGGACAGCAAGGGAACAGGGAAAAAAATGAGCATCAAGATGTGTCATGTACAGTTATAAATTCTCAATACTGAATGTGATCATAATGTATGTATAAAGTGTACCAATAAAGTCAATTTTTTTAAAAAGCCCAAAGAACTGTAAGTGCTGAACCAGATCCATTGGAATCTGAAGCTCTTGATAATTATTTATAGATAGCCCATTTCTTTAGCATATCACAAGAATAGGGCTCTGCAAGCAAAACTGAGAACTGAACAGTCACTTAACATTTGGCGGTCAAACAAAAGTAACCTATCTACGTGGATACCCAAACCTCAAGTTTCCACTACCTTTCCAGAAAGAGGCCAGTGACTTTTCAGACATGTTTTAAAATACTTATTACTGCTCTACAAGTTGTATTAGTAAGAAGGAAATGAGGCTACCTAGCATAGCTCACTCATAGTGAACTCATGATGAGTCCTAGTTATTTTTGCTTCCTTTTCTCTTATTCTTTGGTATTCTTACTGATATATAATCCTTAAATCTGAGTGTGGGCACCAGGAGATATGCATAAAATAGAGGCAATCAAGAATTTGAAGAGCAGGGGCCGGGGATTTAGCTCAGTGGTTCCGGCGCCTGTCTTGGAAGCGCAAGGACCCGGGTTCGATCCCCGGTAACCATATACAATACTGGGTGTGGAGACTCATACCCAACAGCAACCAGTACCACATACCACAGTGCCGGGCGTGGTGGCTCACGCCTATAATCCCAGCACTTGGGAGGCAGAGGCAGGAGGACTGCTGTGATGTGAGTTTGAGGCTGAGCTCAGGGCCAGCCTGAACTACAAAGCGAAACCCTGTCTCAAAAAACCTAAAAAAAAAAAAAAAAAAAAGAATTTGAAGAGCATTCCAAATAAAACCAATTTGGGAGAAATTTGTCAAATAAAGACATTTCAAAATTCCTTGTTCTGTGACTTCAGTTTAAAAACTTAATGTGAGTAAATAAATGACTTCAGGTTATCTAAAATCTGGCCAGAGTATAATTATTCTCTTGGAATTTTGTTCAGATTTAAAATACGAAACAGGTCTATTTTCCAAGGGCTTCAGCCACTTAAGGAAGACAGAAGAAATATTTAACAAAAAATTAAGTCTAGGAAGGGTAGCTCTTTCCTCAAGTTATAAATAAGTATTTTTTTTTCTTTTAGCATAAAAATAATAAGAAACAAAATTACTGTACTTTTATCTCCAGGTAAGATGGAACGGTAAAATCGGTCCTTCTTTTTCTTCTCCTCTGGGTTTGGAGGCAGAGGTTTGGAAGCATGGTTTAGGGTTCCCGTGTCTTTGCTTCCAGCTCCAATCATAGTGCTGGTGTTTCTCATGGGAGGGGCTGGGGGCTTGTCTTGAATGTCCAGGCCGTTGTTTGACATTGTCACCACCAGCAGCAGCAGCTACTAGAACCAGAAGAATACGACTTTAATTATTTTTGAGCAAAAGGAAATACATGTAAAAATTCTTAAGGACTTAAAATTACATAGACCTTCCACTCACACCATGAATATTGCTACCCTAGTCACCCAAAAATACAGATATAAGTGTCTACCGTGTGCCAAACACTACTGAAAATTCCTATTGTTTTCTTGTCTGTTTCCATATCTGAGACACTGGAAAATACAGTTAACCGTCATAATGCAGCTGGAAAGCAGAAATCCAGCCAAACAATATCAAATAGGAAACCTAGCCACAACCTGTTAGGTTTCACTAATTTAGCTATATGAATATTAAATAGAACTTCTAACACCATTTCACACAGTGAGTTCTCTGACAGCCTCTAACTTTGCATCAGGCAAATTACACTTTTCTTCTCTGCAATGGAATATATCCCTTTCTTCACATCTTCCCAGGAACAGAAGTGTGTTTCTATAAAGAGTTCTACTAGAAACCAGCCACACTCATGCATTATATTGTCTATAGTTTCATTAAAGTACACTAGTAGAGTTGAATAATTTCAGCAGAGACTACAATATTTACTACTTGGCACTTTACAGGAAAAGTTTGCTCCCTCTGGGCTGTACTGTTTCTCTCGTACCTCCATTCCTAAAATTCTATCTTGTACTAAATATATGATGGTTAATGAAATAACCATTCTGCTTAAGTTACTGGCAATCTCTAACACTTCTGGGAAACAGAAGGAATAAAAGTAAAACAAAGAAAAACATCCCTATCATATCCTATCAGTAATTTTAATAAAGACAAATATTATTATCTAAAAATAAGTAATTGTCTTTAATAACGAATAAACATGAATAAACTATAAACAGAGTTTATAGTTTCTCATTATTTATTCATACTATAGTAGAAATTATGTCTTTTATCATGTTTTTTCAAAAATATGTGTTTCTTGGAATTAAACACAACAGTGTTATGGAGATTACAGGACTCAAAAGAAACATAATTATCGCCAAGAATTTTTTAGAAATATAGGTGTCATGGCCCGAATACCCTAAACTTTGACTTTATATGGAAGAGTTAAGGCCAAAATTCTATATTTTGAAAATCAGTAATTCCAACACCAGCCAGATTTGAATACCACTGCGTTAGAAATCAATTAATTAAAATGGTATGAACAAAATATGTAAAGATCCTTAGATTATTTTCTAATAAATGAAGCTACTGATTCCCTATATCCAGCTTCTTCCTCAATCTTTTCTCCTGGAGCTATCGGGGACCTCAAAATATACCACTCCTTTATTTGAAAGACTTTCACTGGCACAGCAGAGGAAAAGCTCAAATTCTTTAGCCTCTTTAAAAGCCCCAATATATCTGATGTGGCCAGTCCATCACTCTCATTGCCCATCGTACTGCTCCTTCTAATTCTCCTTACCCTCTATCACACCAACTTTTCCAAGTGCTTTAAATATACCATAGTTACCACACTTCCATTCCTTTGCATAGTTGTTTCCTTTGCCTAGAAAGTCAATCTCCCAGTTCTCAAACTGTGAATTCACACATCCTATATGGCTTAATTCTGTTGTTTGTCCTGACATCTTTGAGATTAGATGTCCCTTTCTTCACATTCCACGACAGTTCCACTTCCAGGTTATGACATTTCTTTTTACAGGTAGGTCTTCCCAGGAACTAGGATGTTCCACAAATGTTGGGCCCAATTTTGCCATCTTTGTAACCCAAGTGTCCTATATAGTATCTAACTTTCAACAGACTTGATAAATATTTGAATAAATATTCGAATTAATAGTTTGCACCAAGATATATATCTTGCCTTTAAGGAGTTTAGTAGGGCAAATAAAATTGTCAGTCCTTCACTATTTAAATGAATGTGCCTTAAAAACTAAGTCACCAGGGCCGGGGATATAGCTCAGTGGTTCCAGCGCCTGTCTTGCAAGCGCAAGGACCTGGGTTCAATCCCCGGTAACCACATAACAATACTGGGTGTGGAGACTCACCCCAGCGGCAACCAGTACCACATACCAGTGCCGGGCGTGATGGCTCACGCCTGTAATCCCAGCACTCAGGAGGCAGGAGGCAGAGGCAGGAGGATTGCTGTGACGTGAGTTTGAGGCTGAGCTCAGGGCCAGCTTGAACCACAAAGTGAGACCCTGTCTCAAAAAAATCCTTAAAAAAAAAAAAAACTAAGTCACCATACCTAGAAACAGTCTACATTCAAGTTATTCCCCAGAAATCTTTGTTTCCTTGAATTTGCCAAGTATGCTTTTTTTTCTTCTTTTTTTTCTTTGTTCAGTCTCAAACCCTAAGCCTTACACATGTAGGTATGTGTTCTACCACTGGGCTATATTCCCACACACACGTGTGCAGGCACACATGCACCAGCACGCACACACACACACACACACATACACACACACACACACTCACACCACATACAGCCATGCTTCCTGTCACTGATGCTCCATTCTCTGACAAAAACGTGTAATAGACATTGGGAAATAGGAAGAAAATGTTCATCTGACTAATGAAAATCTTTCCTTTTCTTTTTGAGGCTGAGTCTTACTCTATAATTCTGGCTGGTCTCCAAATCATGGCAATCTTTCCTCCGTCTCCCAAGTGCTGAGATTACAGGCGTTTGCCACCACCCCTGGCTCTTATTCATCTTTTAAGGTGAAACTAAAACTGCTCTTCTTTGTGTAATTCAACCTGCCCTACTTTGGCAAAAGAATCCCATCTTATTTTTTCTTTGAAAAATCAAGCAAGCAAGGGTAATTTTGTTAAGCCAGACTAACCTGCTGGCTAATGTAGTTGGTTTTTGTTTTGTTTTGTTTTGAATTCATTTCTTCCAGCTTCACTCCCCAAATTTGCTCTTACTTTTCCTCCCAGCCCCAATTCAGGTCCAGGTCCGTAGGCTCCTCCAAGAGGGTCAAGTGTCTCAGTTCTCAAGCATATCACTCAAGGATTCCTTTTCTAAACTTATACCCTCCAGCCCCTAACAGCCTAATCCAATCCTTTGTCTCTCAGGTCCTTCAATCAACAACTTCATTGAACATAATTCCCTTTTAAATCCATAACCCAAGAAAGGCTTCACCAACCTTTCAGATATAGCAATTTTTTCCCATTTCTGTTTTTTTACTATATTTAGAGAATTCTGTAGGGGTAAATTCTGTAGAATTTAGAGAATTCTGTAGGTCTTTGTTTTAAAAATGATTCCAAATTATTTACAATCAAAAAACTGTTAAAATCTACTGTTTGAACCTTCTGTCATATTCCCGCCTAGATAATCTTATTTTGGCTTAAACACCTCCAATGACAGGAAACCTATATAATGGTACTTCAATTCATGAACTTAATTCTTTCTACAATTACAGTCACAAACCAATTTGGTCATGAATCAAATTAAATTTCCTCACAAAGTCAACTTTGAACCTAAGCATTGAATTTCACTCAGTTCATGATTAATTCATTGCAACCAAAATTATAAAGAATTAATCATTTGTAATTAATGTAATTAAATTAATGTAATTAAATTTAATTTAATTAATGTAATTAAAAATTAATCATTTGTAATCAAGGTATCATTTGTAATCTCAAAAGAGAGCCTATTCAACCTTTGGTCACCTCATGTAAAGAGTTCTGGCTTGGGCTGGGGATTTAGCTCAGTGGTTCTGGAATCTGTCTTGCAAGCACAAGGGCCCAGGTTCGATCCCCAGTAACCATATACCATACTGGGTAGTGCCGGGCGTGGTGGCTCATGGTGGCTCACGCCTGTAATCCCAGCACTAAGTAGGCAGAGGCAGGATTGCTGTGATGTGAGTTTGAGGTGGAGCTCAGGGCCAGCCTGAACTACAAAGCAAGATCCTGTCTCAAAAAAACTAAAAAAAAAAAGAGTTCTGGCTTACATTAAGTTCTGTTTTTTTTAAATTTTGAATCTTTATTGGTACATTATATGTACACATCTTGATCACTCCCAACATTGAGAATTTGTACCAGTATATGACATGGTGAAGGGGTAAATAAAGAGGGGGAAAATAATATGATGGTAATAAAAAAAAGGAACCAAAGAAAATGAGTTCTATTTATTTCTTACTGCACTGTAATTATTTGTTTACACTTTGCTATTCCTTTTCCCTTCTATGCCAGACTTTAGATTATGAACTTTCAGAACAAAAGCTCCTAGCTGGGCGTGGTGGTGCACATCTGTAATCCCTGCACTCTTGAGGCACAGCAGAATGATAACTGTGAGTTTGAAGTCAGTCTAGACTGCACAGTGAGCTCAAGGCCACATGAAACTATGTAAGGACACCTTGTTTCAAAAAAAAAAAAAAAATTCATTTCGATGTATTTCTAGTACTCCAACTTAAGGTCTGGCACAGAATAAGCAACGAATACGAATATGTTAGATAAATGAATAAACAGAGAGCCAGGGAGTTAGCTCAGTGGTTCCTGCGCCTCTCTTGCAAGCGCAAGGACCCGGGTTCAATACCCAGTAACCACATAACAATACTGGGTGTGGAGACTCACCCCAGCGGCAACCAATACCACATACCAGTGCCGGGCGTGGTGGCTCACGCCTGTAATCCCAGCACTCGGGAGGCAGAGGCAGGAGGATTGCTGTGATGTGAGTTGGAGGCTGAGCTCAGGGCCAGCCTGAACTGCAAAGCAAGACCCTGTCTTAAAAAAAAAAAAAAAAAGTACCAATAAATTTAATGAAAAAAAATTTTAAAGGAGTGAACAGAATATTAGCTTTTTCCAACACCCAAATTTAGTTTTATTTCTGATCTCATATATATTACTTAAGCACTCAAAATCTTATTTTCCTTTTTTGTAAGTGAAGATATTAGACTTACTGTGGTAACTTTAAAAGTGGCAACATAGAAAAATTAATTGTATTAGGAAGGAGCAACCTACCTGAAAATTTTTCTCAGCTGAGCTATCTAATTTTTAATTAAGAATACTACAACAGAAGTCAATGGAATTAGTTCAGAATATTTATTTTAAAATATTTTATATAAAACAGAGCTAGAGTTGAAATTATTTATAACTGGGTCTTGGGTATGATGATGAAATGAATGCTAATTATCATATGTGAACTCATGAAACCTGAGATTCAGTTTTGGCCTTGCTAAGTACTATTTGGTTATTCACTTTGCCCACAACAAACTTTCACCTCTAAAAGGGAAACAGTACCTATTCCAAAATATTGTTATGAGGACTAAATGAAAATATACAAATGCTGTTCAGTAAGGTAATACTATTCTTGTTACAGTAGTATTCCCATCATTCTTTTATGACAAGTATTTTATATTGTAGAAAAAACCCATATGAATATGCTATGGGATAGTATTTGTCTCTTTTCTAACAAACAAATACACAGTTGGAAAAATCTATTACCTTTTTTCCCCAAACGGAACTTTAGAACTTCACAAATCTATTTTCCTCAATGTTAAACATTTCTAATATCTTTCAATCTATACTCACAAAACACAATTTTACGCTTTCTTAATGAACATCCTCTGAACTTACTTGGACTTAAGAGTTTCTATACTACTTTCCAATTTCTCTGCAGCCCTTCAATAAACCCTTTCCTATAATTTCTCCACATGTCTTTTCTGTCTTTACAATCACTAGACCTTCTCACTAGTCATTTTGTTCTATTCTCAGCATAATGACTAGCACATTTTAAAACCTGTTTACAGGAAAATGGTTCCAAAACATCAATCCTGAGAGGAGAAAGAATACATACACTTAACTCTTAAATATGGAGAGCAAACACATCTTAAATCTTCCAGCAGTCTCCACAAGCCACTGGTTCATGAAGATTAAAAAACAACAACAATAATCCAATGCCTTCTGATACACTGCAGTATAAAAACTAGATCTGGAGACATTTACGGTGAAAGCTTAGAAAGCACTCTTTTATCCATTCTAGACAACAAAAAAATAAAACAGACAGAGAAAAAGATAGACTGACCACATGTTAGTATTGTTCCAAAGGCTCAGTCAAGCTAATAATTTAAAAGCAATTAATTAGACTAAAATATTAATTATAAATTGAACGGCTCTGCAATAAATGTAGGATCAAAAGGGCCACTATCAGGGAGATATATAGAGTCTGGGGTAAATCTAAGAAGCTTGAGTTAAAGCCCTGCTCTGTTATTTACTACCTTATAAGTCTCTTCCCCTGTGAGATGCAATTTGATGTTTTCTACTGTGTAGTCTTTAGATATAGTGGTTAAGAGGCAATGAAGGAACGGAAGTAATTTGTGTCTCTTGAGCATGATGTAAAAAGCACCAAAGGGAAAGAGAGCTGAGAATGTGGCTCAATGGCAGAGTGCTTACCTAGTGTGTGCAAGGCCCCGGGCTGAATCCTTAGTGCCTCTCATTCTTCCCCAAAAAAGGCAAGAGGGAAGAAAACACTTGTAAGTGGCCACAAAATGTAAGCTACTTCACACACTAAATGAAAGTGGGTGCGGGTTAAGGAAGGCGTGTGCTCACTGACAACTATCTTTCCATTCTACCACCTTGGATTCTGTTGAATCAATAGGGAATTAATCCGCTGATGAGAGCTGAATGTGCTATTCGCAGGTGTGGCACAGGGGACACACTTTTGGAGGACTCCTTCCGGCTCTTCCTGCACTCTCTGCTTCTTGGAGACCCTAAGTTGAGGAGCTTTCCTCTGCCAGGCCCTTCTTTTGTACTATTTTTTGCTTTGGAACAAACTGACTGCGCATGGGCTAAGCCCTCGGAAACTGCGAACCAAAATAAACCACTCCTTTAAATTGCAGATGTCAGGTATTTTGTCCCAGTGATAATTCAGAAATTGGAGATTTTTAAGATCCACCTAACATCAAAGCCAGAAGCAACCTTCGGGATGTCTAATATGAACTCTTCACAGAAATAGGAATATTGAAGTTCAAATAAAAGACAGAAATGGGCTAAACTGACACAGCAATTTAAGTGTAGATAACAAACAGAACTCTCTTTAAACTGTCATCCTTTACTCATCCTTTAAAACAAAAATTAATCAAAACTATATATCTATACAATTTCATGTACTATAAGTTAGGTTTGTATATAACAGTACGACCCCACTAACATTATGATAGTTTTGATGTCACTAGGTAAAAGGAATTTTCAGCTCAAGCGTAATCTTACAGGAATACTGTTGCACAGCACTCCTTTATGGACCAAAATGCCACTCATTATGCAGTACTACTGAAAGAAGAGCTAGGTGGCAGGTACTCAGCTATTCACTATACAGTAATGTCCACGTCTGAAATTTTTTCTAATGTAATGGTGAGAGATGATGCTTGAATTCTCCTACAGTCTCAGATTTAATTAATATTGCACAGGTACAGTACCTGGCCCAGAGAAAATGGATTTAAAAAGTAAGTGAATTTTTATGGAGAAAGACGATGGCAAAGGACCATAGTAGACAGCAGAATAACATGGACAGCGACACAGTGGGTAAAATGAGACAAAGTACTAAAGTGTGACAATGAAAAAGTGGGACACAGCAGATCACTGCAGGCCTTTTATGTTCTGTACTACATATAACACTAGCCACAAAAATGGCCCTTTTTAAGCAGTTCTGGAATTGGGCAATAACTGCCCCATGTTAAAAATAAAATGACATTGATTTAAAAACAAGGCCATGAAGAGATAACAATGAGAGAAAAGAGGTGTTGCCTACAGGAAGAGACCAGCTGCTACCCATCTGGACTGAGAATTCCACAATGCCTTGAGCTCACAGTACAGGAGTTGGAGTTTCAGACAATCCTCTAAACTTCTAACAGAGTTGCTGTAATTCTAAGGAAAAATTTCCCTAGAGAACTTCCTAAACTAATTACCTCTAAGATTTCTGCCATCAACTGGAGCTCACATTTTAATAGTAACAAGCATTACATCACATTTTAGAATTTACAGAAAACCTATAAATCTATTTGGGAAGTATTTTTCTCATTCATGAAAACAAAGGCTTATCATCTACTGTTTGCCGTGCTAGGCTAGGTGCTGGGAATCAACAGTCAGCAAATCCGAGAAACAAAAGAGAAGCTGTCAATAACCTACAGGCCCAGATTTTGGGAGCAATACAGGCAGGAACTTGAAATGTCTGTGTGGTAACAGCCACTGCATCCCACTTTTTTACGCCCGGCACTGTGGTATGTGGTACTGGTTGCTGCTGGGGTGAGTCTCCACACCCAGTATGGTATGTGGTTACCAGGGAATCGAACCCGGGCCCTTGTGCTTGCAAGACAGATGCCAGAACCACTGAGCTAACTCCCCAGCCCATCATCCCACTTTATTTTTGCCACCAGAGACAAAGAAATAGACTGTGTAACCACTAATATAATCTCAGCATAAATGCTCAGGCCATTACTTTAAGTGAAAGGGGGAAAGAAAAGCAAACAAAACCATGTCCACACATAGCAATGACATTTCTTACTTCGAAAAACCCAGAGCAGCTGCAGCTGGCATGGCCAACACTCCACCCAGGACCAGCTAGCACTGCATGCCCTTGACACCTGCTTATGAGAATCTGATCTTTAATTAAGTTGTGCCAAGAGGTTTTCCTTGGCTGGGGACTGGAATGCTGCCGGCTTGAATTTGCTGAGGGATGTCCTTCTACTGTGTCAAAGACACTCCCACTATGCAGCCTCCAACTACTTACTCAGGTTTAGTAACAAAAAAGCAACTGCTGGACCAGCAGGGAAGAAAAGTATAAGCTGTTTCTGGACCATTACAAAAGTAATTTCTGATCCTCTGTTGCCTCTTAACATAAAACACAAATGAGACTACCTACTGTTATACAGAGTTTTCATGAGAATTAAAAAACATGAACTAGGCCAGGGATTTAGCTCAGTGGTTCCGGTGCCTGCCTTGCAGGTGCAACAACCAGGTTCGATCCCGGTAACCACATATAACAATGCTGGTGTGGAGACTCACACCTGTAATCCCAGCACTTGGGAGGCAGAGGCAGGAGGATTGCTGTGAGTTCAAGGCTGAGCTCAAGGCCAGCCTGAACTACAAAGTGAGAACCTGTCTTGAAAAAAAAAAACAAACATGAACCAGAAAAGCACCTGGCATACTGCCTTACACAAAATAGATTTTCAAAAAATATTTGTTCACTTCCTCATTATTCTAGTTTCATTTCTACTATTTCCAAAATTTGTCATCCCAATTCAACAGGCTTTCATGCTCCTACCTTTGCCTACATTGTTCTATCATCCTAAAATGTCAAACTAGTCTTCCAAGCAACCTTTGGCAAAGTCCCTTAATTCCACCTTTTCCCCAAATTTAGTAACATATGATACATTTTTCTATGCAAAAATTTCCAAATTCCATCCTATATTAACTATAATCCATACTTCTCAGGCTAGCCTTGAACCAGGCCACGAGTAATTCCAGGGACAAAACTGAGTATGATTAATCTCTACGTCCCCACAGTCTACCCAGCACAGGTACCAACCAAATGACTGGGAACAGTCCACTGTCCAAGGCAGCCTCGTTTGTTGGAAACATACAGAAACTTGAACAATTGGCCCATTCTAAACTTTCACTTTACGGGAACCTGAAAGCCATAGGGGTGTGTGATTTATCTGAATTCACTAAATGAAATAACTGATAAAAGTCTAATCTCTGATTATGATTCTCTTAAAAACACACTTTCAACATTAAATATAATGTGAATCAGAATGAAAATATATCAAGAGGCTTCCTGTAGTGACCACAGGCAACAAAGTGGGTCTCACACCCCTACACACTCACATCTCTACACACTTTCACTCCTAACGCTCTGTAGTCAGTAGAGTTACTTGTAGAAACTATCACTACAGGTCATATAATGTACACTCTTACCATCCTGAAAAATTTCTGACCCATAGTCCGAGTCCACTGATTCCCAAAAGTTAAGGCAAAACTTCAAATTGAAGGCAGGTATACTGGTATGTAACTAAACACTGAGCTGTTTCAGAGGCTGAGGGACAGGATGGTTTGAGCTCTGGTCTTTATATCCAGCCTACATCACATAACAAGACCCTGTCTCAAAACACAAAAATAATTACCACTACTACTACTAGTACTACTACTACTAGTACTACTACTGGCCCTACCTTAAAAATTCAAATGTAAGCTTCAAACCTCCAGACCTCACAGCTGATAACATGCACTGAGAAAACCTGACACACTTATAGTTCGAAAGCTAAAAAGAGCCATAAAGGCCTCCCAGTTTCTTAGGAAACACTGTATCTATTTTACTATCTCCTAATGGTTGACCCTCCAATCAAGCTCTCCCTAAATACAACCTATGATTTCCCACCGTGCCACAGGCTGCCTCAAAGGAATAGTTTCTCTTAAAGTACTGAAAACCACAATATAAAAACAGACCAACTTCCCTTCACTGAAAGATAATCAAGATTAAGCCAATTTTCCAGTGTCCATTTACTCTAGTCATGTGTAATCACCCAACTCTTGTCCCCTCATCTTCTGCATACTTCTTTTTTTAAGATAGGGTCTCACTTTGTAGTTGAGGGTAGCCCAGAGCTCACTATGTAGCCCAGGCAAGCCTTGAACTCATAGCAATCCTCCTGCCTCTGCCTCCTAAGTGCTGGAACCACAGGTGTGAACCACCACTCCTGGCACTGTGGTAGGTGGGACTGATTGCTGGCAGGCGTGAGTCTCCACGCCTGGCATTGTTGTATTATGGTTTCCAGGGATCAAACCTGGGACCTTGTGCTTGCAAGGCAGGCACCAGAACTACTGAGCTAAATCCCCGGCCCTTCTATATACCTTTTAAAAAGACCAAATTCCTTAGTCCTTTCCTAACTTTAGAAATCTTTATTATTTCTTCTGGTATTTCCCATCCGTCCTTGGCTAACTCACTTCTTTGTCCTTGCCTTTAAAAAACTTCTCTAGTAGCTCTCTTAGTTCAAGAATTGAATACGACAAACTTCTTACACTGACAGTGCAGGAAGAAACACGACAAAGACATAACTAAATAAATACACACTATGAAGTTCTTATGTCTGTGTGAATATTGGGACAGGGGTTGATCATGACAGGATTCTCTGAGGAAGAAACACTTAAGACTTGAGAGAAATGAGACAACAAGTCATAGTAATATCTGGAAGATCACATTAAGTATAAGGAGGAATAAATACACATGTCCGAGATGAGAATGTACCAGCCACCAAAACCAGCAGAAAGGCCAGAGAAACTAAAACTGAGGGAACATGGGAAAATATTATAGCAGATGGAGACTTCAGATATAGCCAGGGGTCATATTGTACATAGAGGCCACAATAACTAGTCTGGATTTTATACCAAGTATGTAAAGACACTCAAAGCTTCTGAGGAGTAACGTGATTTGTTTTAGAAAGACCACTGCAGCAGCAGAGTAGAATATACTAAGGGAGAACAAAAAAGGAGAGAGACCACTATGAAGTCATTGTAATAATCCAGGTAGAAACGGAAGGTGGCTTAGATACTGGAAGTAAGTACAGGGAAGCAGTTCAAAGGTAAATATATTTGGAAGGTATAGTCAAATGGCTTAGAGATCAGATGTAGCATGGGAGAAAAAGAAAAATTCAAAATGATGTCTAAATTTTTGGCCTTACTGAAGAAATACTGGGTAAATATGAACACATTGCATTGGCTCCTATTCATACACACACACATTCACACACTCACACACATACACACGCACAACCTTTTCTCCCAAACCCCCAATCTTCTCCAAAATACCACTTATTTCTATGTTCTTCCAAAGAAGCAAAGCATCTAAAAGAGTTGTCTAATTAAACTGTCTCTATCACCTCCCCTTCCGTTTAATATATAATTACCATTTCACCAAAAGTAGACTTATAAAGATGACCAATCACCTCCATCTTGCCAAATCAAACGGTCACTTTTCTGTCCTCATTTTATAGAACACTCAGTAATATTCAATGCAATTAACCTCTCTTCTTTTTCAAATACTTATCTTCTTTGGGCTTCTGGGGAAGGATGTCCACCTGGCTTTCCTTCTATCTTTCTACTCTTATCTTCTTTGTAGACATCTCCTTCTGCTATACTCTGCACATTCAACACTTAGGAACTCCTTTATTCCTGTGCTACTCTCTCTCTCTCTCTCTCTCTGAGATCACCTCATCAATTCTCATAGTCTTATATACCACCAATGGTTGATGATGTCCACGTTTCTATCACTTGACCAAATGCTCTCTCTCTCAGACTAATAACCATGTCTTAGATAACTCCACTTGCATTACTCTTATGTGTGAGGTGCTAATGAGCAATACACGTGAGCTATTAATATACAGTTAAACCTAACACTCCAAATATAACTCTTGGTTTTCACAGTCCCCATCTTGAGTTTTACTCATATTTTATTACTTATTACACATCTCCTTCAAAATATGGTAAGCTTATAAAGTAGGAACTAAGTCTGTTATATTTATCAATGCATATGTAGCAACTGAATAGGATCTCCTAGGAGTAAACACTCAGAAGATTGTAGGATTTACATGTTTCTGCCCTTAAAACAATAGACTAATGGGCCGGGGATTTAGCTCAGTGGTTCTGGCGCCTGTCTTGCGCAAGGACCCGGGTTCCATCCCCCATAACCATATAACAATACTGGGCGTGGAGACTCACCCCAGCAGCAACCAGTACCACATACCACAGAGTGCCAGGCGTGGTGGCTCACGCCTGTAATCCCAGCACTTGGGAGGCAGAGGCAGGAGGATTGCTGTGATGTGAGTTTGAGGCTGAGCTCAGGGCCAGCCTGAACCACAAAAGCGAGACCCTGTCTCAAAAAACCTAAAAAAAAACCAGACTAATGAAAGAGGCAGATAATAAACCACAATGACCATACAATATGGTTATAGCATCTGAACCTTTTTTTAAGGCTGGAAGATGTATCCAAGAACAACTACATTAATATCTCTACAGTACTTTATGAAGCACTTTCAGACTTGTATTATTCATTTGATCCTCACCAACCCAATGAAGTGTTTAACTCCTATGGGAGTACAGAGGGCCAGGAAAGTAAAATGTCTAGTTTAGCTATATCTAGTCTCTAGACTTTATGGCCTGACAGAAACTGACTTAGAGAAAACAGAAGGAGGAGAAAGGAGCAGACAAGCTCAAATGGCTGGAAGAAACTCGGCACCAAGTCACTCATGTGGCCTGGAGACAGCACTTCACAAGGATAAAGTCAATTTTCTTTCTAAGGTAATGAGCACTTGGCCACAGAACAGCAGACCTACCACACAGAACTATTCTTTCCTCATTTCAGTAGTACCTAAATGCAAATGTAACCAGAAAAGAATCTAAGAAACTCTGTCACTATATGCAAATATCGAGTCAGGAAATAACATGTCAGCAAATAGTTATCATAATTAGAGAAGACTTGCATTAGGTCCAAACTCTGTTACTTACTTGGTGAATCTAAACTTTCCTCTCTGTATTATCATAGCTCTTTCGCTTTCCCTCTACAATACTCACATAGGAGATGCTATACTCATTGACCTGCTTTGTGGAGAGCAAATGAGTCTGGCTTACATGTGTTTCAATATCTACCCCCATGATTAGTGTAAAGTAGATGACTCAGAGAATATTTAACTACTTACCAGTCCAATTATTTAAATATAGGATGATCAAAAATTGCAGTTTTTTTCATTAATTTTTATAATATAAGAGGAAATATAAAAATGACAATCTTTTCAAATTTATTCAATACAATAACTGACTGGGTAGACAGAGGATTTAGTTCAGCGGTGCTGTGCCTGTCTGGCAAGCACAAGGTCCTGAGTTTGATCCTTGGTACCAAAGGAAAAAAAAAAAAAATTGACTATTGAAATGACCCCAAATGATGCTCCTAACAGTCAATACATAAACAAACACACTGCCTGAGTGATGCTCAGGGTAAACTGTCAAGTTTCAACATGGCTAATAATGCCACACTGAAAACTTTTCGGATATATATATACGCATTCTGGAGAGTGAATGCCAATAAAACAGCAACCTTGTCATTCTCACCTCTGCTTCCCTTCTCACACCCACACCCTGGAGACAGGTCTCAAGAAAATTCTGTTAAGTAAAAATAAACCAGTCCAAGGGCTAAACTTTAGAGAGGAAGAGAATTAATCTAGCTGGCCCCTTCTCCCACCACACTTTCCCTCCACCCCAATCCAGATAACTCCTACCTTGAACAAGGAATTCTATTTTTTTTTAATTTTATTTTCAGGTACAGGTACAGGGATCAAATTCAAGACCTTTGTTTTGCGAGGCCACTGAGGTAGATCCCCAGCCCACAGCGTCTTCTTCAAAGGACCACTGTCTTCTCCATTTCCACTTCTCTTGCTCCACCTCAGCCCTGCTGTTCTCTGTAGGCTCACAAGTCAATCAACCTTCAGGTCAGCAGTGCCTCAGGGCGGCTAAGGTCACTGACTGCGTCCCAGGCGCCCATTCACTGAAGGGCATTTGAGCCTCCGCCCAGCTCTACCTGACATTATCGCCATCTGGCCTTCAATCCTCTAATTCTCACCTCGGCTTTTCTCAGCTATTCATCTGAGCCCCACCCCCACCCCAAGGAAGAAGCTGGGAACAAATGAGTAAGAAGTACTGCTTGCAGGTAAGACAAGGCATCAAGGAAGTAAGGAGAGACTGGTAGAGAGAGAATTAAGTGAAAGCTAAAAGCAAAGTTAGTAAGAAACAATGTTTGGACTCTGACAAAGACCACAGCAAGAACCCTACAAATCAGTAACTTACTAATAAGTGAATGCATTAGAACCAAAATTCCTAAGAGAAAAAGAGAAGAAAATCTAAGAGGAAGAGAAGCCAAGAGTGGGAAGGAAAAACTGGTTACGGAGGGGGAGAGAAGGAGGAAAGTACAAGAGCAGGAAGAAGGGAGAAAGAGTTTAGAAGACTAGAGAAAGCAGGAAAAATGACCAGGAAGAAAAGAACGAGCAGTCATGGAAGAAAGGAGAGAGAATAATCAAGGTAGTTTAGTAGCAGGTCTGTCATGAGTTTCTTGGTGCCAGAAATAAAGGAAGGCATTATGTTAACATACTACACAGCCTCACGGTCTGACACTCACTGAGAAAAGAGTGCTCCAAAGCAGCTTTACATCTAAGTACAGCGTTGAAAACTGGCAAATCAGGGGAAAAACAAAATGTTAAGATACTTTGACCTACTTCTCAACTGCCTCTTCCAACACCTCAATACTTACACACAATATTAAAATAACCATCCACATTCTCGCCGACGGTCTTGCTGGTGAAGTCATAGGTTTCTAAACAGACCAGGAAGATGCCACACAACCATCTGATTGGAAGGCAGGACACCAAGATCTGCGTTCCCAGGTAGCCTCATCTGCTACAATGTTGAAGGGACATCTCCACAGCCCATTCTATCCTTTATCTAGATCACCGTTCGAAGAAAAGACAGTCTGACAGCCTAGGAAAGCCGGAGTTCATCACAAACCGAGCGTCCAGCCCACAGCTGCAGATGAGGAAACTGAGGCCCAGAGGCTGTCTGAACAGGACCTCCCCCAGCTCCTATCTGCCGGTTCTTCCCACTCCTAACGCAGAACACCCTCCACGCTCCCCGCTGGCCAGTCCACGGCCCAGCAGATTCACCCCGAGCACCGCGCAGAGGCTGACTGCGCCCAGAATCCTGAGGCAGAGCAGCTCCCTCAAAAGCCCCGCTCCTCCTTGACACCCTTCTCTGGCCAGAGCCCGGACTCCACTCCGGCCTAGCTCTGGCTGGGGAGACTCACGGGAGGGTTCCACCCTCGGCCCTTCCTCCACGAGTCTCCTGGGGTCAGAGAAATGTAATCTACCCGCACCTCACCACCCCTGGAGCGGCACAGACCCCAAGAGAACACAGCCCCGCTGGGCGAGCCGCGCAGGCAAGGCGGCGTTACCTGGTGCGGGGAGCCAGCCCCGGCATCTCTGGAGATTGTTTCCGTCGCAGAGCCGCACCTCTCCCCTCCCAGGCAGTTCGCACAAAGCCCAGGCTCTACCGGCTCGGCTGGATTCGACTTGGCCGGCTCCAGCAGCACAGCCACCCGCCCGCCCAGTTCCGAGGTGCCGCACGCCTGCGCCCAGCCGCGCAGCCCAAGCGCCGGGCGGGCAGGAAGGGAGAGGGGCGGGGGCAGGAGGGGGAAGGGGCGGGCGGGAGGCGAGCGGCTGCTCTG
Source organism: Petromus typicus (assembly GCA_004026965.1). Taxonomy (NCBI): domain Eukaryota; kingdom Metazoa; phylum Chordata; class Mammalia; order Rodentia; family Petromuridae; genus Petromus; species Petromus typicus. The sequence goes on along the minus strand of PVIR01010799.1, from coordinate 15,858 downwards.
CAAAGCGGCGCTGAGTGCAGAGCAGAGCCGCTACCTTCCCACAGCCTGGGCTGGGTTTTTTTGCACTCGGTCTCCACCAAGAGGAATTTCTCACTAGGCCTGGCTTCCCAGGGCCTGTCTGAGTGCTGGGTGGGCTGTGGAGTGAAAAACGACCACCAGAGCTCCTCTGTGCTTTAGTTTGTGTGGCTGGGCAGAGCTGTCTTTTACATTCCTCAGAGGGACTCAAGATTCTTTCAGATTCGGTTAGATTAGATGGACCTCTTCACCTGATCCTTCCAAACGTGTCCCAGAGAAAGCAAAGAAGGCTCAGCAGCAGCACCACTTATTAAGAGCTATTTATTATGCATCGTGCACCTTACAAATCTTATGTCTACTCACAGCCTCAGGAGGTAGACACTACATTCTCATATACACTATGTCCACACTGAGGCTCAAGGAGAATGTGGTTTCACAGTGTTTCCTACACACCTAGTAGGTACCAGGCTCTGCGATGAAACATGAGTTGAAAAACACATTGCCGAACATTTACCAACCCTGGCCCAAGCCCCAAAGAATGATTCATTAACTAATAACTGAAACAATTTACAACACACTTTTATAAATTTCCAAATGCTCCCCAAGATAGTATTATCTCATCACTCATCCCACTTACCCGACTCATACACTGTTTGTGAGAAACCTGACAGGACTTGGGTTATGCAGATCTTCTCTTGTAGGTTAGAAGTCGAGTACAGATTTTGTTCCAAATTTTAGCAATGAGAAGACTTTTGAAGGTTTTTAAGCAGGGTGATGAGTTAACATTTTTAAGAGATCAATGACTTCTCAATAAAGAAGTGGAAATAATCAAGAAAAGAAAGCCTTTTAAAAGTTACAGAAGTCAGAAGATAACAATGATATAGAATAATGTAAGATAAGATGAAAAGAAAGAACCATATTCCAAAGATAAAACTCAAGCAAAACGACAGCAGAACTGGTGTACACAGGATGAATGGGTGAGCGCCATGATTTCCCCATGACCACACATCTGGTGAATGGCGAAAGCACGCACTTTTGCTCCCCACTGGCTCCTAAGCAGGCTTCTCTTCTCTCTGCCATGCTCTTTAGAAGAGAAACTGTTAGTAGTCTTTGTATAACCTGGCAAAGAGCAGGTTAGTTGTACAGTATGTATCCATCATCCTTGACAGATGTCTACACTTTGATTCAATGAGTCCAAATTAGTCTAAACGCAGAGGATGTACAGGAAAAACTCTATGAGAAAAGGAAGCACCTACGCTCTTTGTTTCCATTCATCCTTTCCAGGCCCTGAGTACATACTTGTTCTATTACAACCAAAGGAAATCTCAAATTTGGTAAAGAAGACAAGAAATTTCTTGAAAACAGCTCTACTAAAGAAAGAATTATTCAGTAATACAGACTGAGAGACCTGCTATACTCTGAGAACACGGCTTCAATGTAGCGTTAAGATGCTTCTTTAATCTCATCCACTGTCCTTCATTCTAATTTGTACAAGGTGAATGAGGGCCAGAAACAGTCCTCCGCTTTGCACACAACTTTACCAATTAAATGATCAATAGCTGCAGCATCTAATTTTACTCAGCTTCCCAACCTAGGCAACATCTTCAGACTGTTTTCCAGACTTTGCTGCAGCATATGCAGGAATAGGAGGCTTACTTTCCACTAGTATTATCCCAAAACAAAACAAACAAAATACTTACACTTTTCATCAAAACTAACTTAAAATGGTTCATAGACCTAAATGTAAAATGCAAGACTATTAAATGTCTAAAAGGTAATATAAGAAAAATTCTATATGACTTTGGATTTGACAATGACTAGTTTGTTTTGTTTTGTTTTGTGCCAGGGATCAAACTTAGGACCATGAGCTTGTGAGACAGGCATTAGTACCACTGAGCTACATTCCCAGCCCCAACAATGGCATTACCAAAAACAGTTCATAAATGGAAAATTTCTCAAGTTGGTCTGATTATAATCTGAAACTTTTGTTCTGAAGAAAAATAACGCACAAACTAGGATAAATAGTTACAAAATACATCTAGTAAAGGATCTGTATTCAATGTATAGTCAAAAACTCAATAATAAAGAACTCAATCAAAATATAAGCAAAACATCTGAACAAACATTTCCCAAAAAGATATAGTGACAAAAAGACATATAAAAATAGTCAATATCATATGTCAAATTGAAACCTCAATGTGATACCACCATATCCCTAAAATCCAAAACACTTACACTTCCAAAAACTGGTGATAATGCACAACAACAGAATGCTCACCGATGGCTTATCAGAATACAAAACAGGACACCACTTTGGAACACAATTTGGTAGTTCCTTACAATGCTACATGTCTACAAGTGATTACATTCCTAGGAATTTACCCAAATGAGATGAAAATTATGTCTATATAAGTTTCCCCTGCCAGAGATTTAGCTCAGTGGTTCCGGCACCCGCCTTGCAAGCACAAGGGCCAGGTTCAATCCCAATAATCACAGACAACAATGCTGGGCATGGTTCTCACGGCCACCAGCAATCAGTACCACATACCACTGTGCTGGGCATAATGGCTCAGGCTTTTAATCCCAGCACCTGGGAGGCAGAGGCAGGACTGCTGAGTTCAAGGTTTAGGACCAGCCTGAACTACAAAATGAGACCTTGTCTCCAAAAAAAAAAAAAAGTTTCTCATCAATGTTTACTGAATCTTTATTCAAAAATGCTAATGAAGTGAGACTATCTCCTCTTTTCACTGTACTTAGTACCTCCAATTATTGCGTCTGAGCTGCATTGGATTCTTAGGCACTGCAACTGTCTTTGGCTGACATTGAGCTCAGGCAGCCAAAACCACCATTTTTATAAGAACAGTGTCATGCTAAGTCTCCACCACCCTGCCTGTATGTTGCCCTTTCTTGAGACTTAAATTGCAGATGTTCATTGTCATACTCTTAAAATTCCATCTTGTTGGCTTCAGCCCATCTATGGAAGCTTGCTCCTTCCATCTAGCACATTTGTTTTCCCTTCTAGTCATTATCACCTGTAAATATAAGTATACCACTTCTTCAAACACTTATCACGTGCCCTTGGCTATTCTAAGATTAAAGATTAAAGCTGACCAAGAAATGACCTGTACCTCCAGAAAACTAGCACTAACAGGAGAGGTTAGTACATACAGAACTAAAATGTGCTGCACCAGAAACCTGAATAAACAAAGTAGGATGAGGTAGAAGAAGCAACAGCACATCTACGGCATAGTACGGTATTCTAGTGGTTCAGCCCCACTGGGTATACAAAATACTTACAAAAAAGCACCTCCTATAAGATATGACAATCTCTAAACAGCTTGCACTTATGAGCAATGAACAAAACATATTCAAGCCCATCACACATTCAATTCTAAATAGAGTCCATTCCTAAAGCCGTCTCTGTGGCACCCTCCTGGACCTCCTCCTGTCACATATACATTTGTTCTACCTCTGCTCATTTAAATTGATCATCTGTTATCTTTAGTGAAGTATGACCAGCTTGAGGGAAAGAACAGACCTAACATAGAATAAAGCAAAATAAATTCTTTGTTTTTCCTGGTACCAGAGATTGAGCTCAGGACCTTGTACTTGCCAGTCAGGCACAGTGCCACTGACCTACACCTCAACCCAGTGAATTCTTGATAAATACTAAATAAACAAACCAAAATGAGTCAGAACATTTAACTCGGTTAGCATTTCCCCTCTAATGAAGTAGAACCGAAATGACTTTCCCAGTTTCTCCTACCTAAGACCACCATCATAGTACTCATGGCTTTCCACTGAGATTATCGGTGTACTGAGACTGGGAGTCAGAAGTTCTTGTCTTCAGTCCTGCCATTTCACTTTTTCAAGCATCAATGTCCTCGTTCATCAAATAAGAACAATCATACTCTTTCCTGAGCATACTGTGAAGAATGTGTAAAACAATGCCAGTAAAATGCCTTAAGACATATGAAATTGTCCACTAGATCAGGACAAACACTTAGGCTGATGACTCCACCTGATGACACAAAGTCAAAACCAGAGTCTGCTCTAGGAAAATTGTATCATTAATCCTAACAATAATGTTCTTAAAATATCAACTTCAGTATGTGCATTTTACAGATGAAAAAATGAGGGAAGGGGGCTTAATACTTGCTAAAAATTGCAAACTTAGGAAACAAGAGAGCTGGCATTAGAGTTCAGATCCATCACATTCTAAGCAGTGTTCTATGCTGCTTCCCAAACCATTACAGAATGTTAGCTTTTACTCTTAATTTCAGTTACTACTAAGCTTGAGAACATTTGGAGTCTTAGGCCAAATGAGAACTAAGATTTACCATTTCAGGTAGGGCAGGAGATATAGCTCAGTAGTGCTTTACCAGCCTGAGAAGTGCAAGGTCTTGAATTCAATCCCCAGCACCCCCAAAATATAACACTGTAGGTATATATACCTTGACTTAATTACAATGGAAGCAAAAATTGAGAGTGTACATGAGAAAATATTCTGATCACAATTCTGAAATTATTTTTTAACTATACTGAAAATCTGACAAGAAATGCAAAAGTGAACATTCATTTTTTTATCACTTACTGCTATGATTATGCAACACAGAACAGTAGGCTTTGAAATCAAACAGTTCAAACTTACAATGTTAAAGACTAGGGGTAAGTAATGAGGGAAAAAAAATAATTGGATGGTAATAAAAAAAGGAAACAAAGCCTATGTATATAGAGGGTGGGGGTTGTAGGGTGGGTAAGGAAATGGGAAAAAATGAGAATTAAGTCATGTCATATCATATACTGGTACAAATTCTCAATGCTGAATGTGACCATGATGTGTATATATAATGTACCAATAAAGACTTGAATTAAAAAAAAAAAAAAAAGAAAGAAAGCCTGGACAGAGGCCTGGAGGAATGAATAAGCACACAGGAGAAGTTCAACATGTTGCTATGGGAGGACTGTGTAGGGTTGGCAATAAGACCTAAAAATTACAGTTTTTCTCTTTCTCTTCCTCCCCAAACTCCCCCACATCCTGCTTAGAACCTATCCCATGATGCTTCCGTTCTCCACACATCTAATCTCCTACACAGACAGGAGCAGTGCAGTCTAAATCACCCAGCAGGTACACAACCTTGCTTTGCACAGGGGCTCTGCTAAACAGGCTGAATGGCAGACAGGCTGTCAGATGCCGCATGTGGTCATAACGCTGGCCTTCAGACAGTTTGGAGCAGACATTTTTGGAAAGGTGATGTAGGTGCTATTATTGCAGCTCTAAATATCCATATGCCTGCAGCCAGGAATTCTTTTCTTTGGGAAGAGAATACAGAAAAAAATTTTAAAGACCTATTTGGCACTTACAAAAATGATGAATGGTATCAATATAGTTTTTTCAAATAGAGCTCTGGCAAAGGGCAGACATCTAAACCCAGTGGTGCCAGGGGCAAAAGCCTTTCCTGTATTCAGAGGCTGTCAGACCTCAGGAGGCCTAGAATGGACCCCACAGAACAGAAACAGACTCATCCTGGCAGTAGCTTCACTACCCAGGATTCCTCCCCTTGACAAGTTCCATCAGCGGTCCCTGAGTGTCTGCTAGATGTGATGTCACATTGAGTGTATTTCAAAAGCAGCCAAGGAACACAGGTACACAGATACACAGAGAAAATCATGAAAACAAAAGAACAAATAGGGGCAGGTATTAGCTCAGTGGTTCCAGTGTCTGTCTAGGAAGTGCAAGGTCCAGAGTTCAATTTCCAGTAACCACCCTCCACGGTGCTGGGCATGGTAGCTCACACCTGTAATCCCAGCACTGGGGAGGCAGAGGCAGGATTACTGTGAGTTCAAGGCTGAGCTAGGGCCAGCCTGGGCTACAAAGCGAGACCCTGTCTCAAAAAAAAAGAGAACAAAGTAAGTTTTCCATCAGCAATAGGAAAAGAAGACATTAATTCTATGAAACCCAGAAAGGTTTCACCAAAAGACTCTTTCTCTTTATCGATACCTTTTAAATTGTATTTAGGCTCTAGTAACCACACCAAACATCTAAACCAGGAGTCTGAGGAATTTCTGTCACACAGTAAAGAAAGAAGTTAGCTAAGCCAGACAGAAAAGAGATAAAGTCTTTAAAAAAAAAAAAAAGCAAAGGAAGCCTGGTACAGTGGCATACACTACACCCGTAGTCCCAGCATTCAGGAAGCTGAGGCAGGACTGCTGCACTGCTGGCAGAGGCCAGCATGACTGATATAACAAGTCCCTGTCTCGAAAAATAAAATAAAATGGAGAGGAGTAAATGTAGGTTGATTATCCCTTACATGAACTGTTTGGAACCAGAAGTGTTTTCAAATTTGAAATTTGGAATAGTTTCCATTTACCTAATGAGATATGCTAGGGATGGAATCCAAGTTTAAATACGAAATTCACTTATGTCTCAAACACACCTTCTACCCACATCCTGAAATAATTTTACACAATATTTTTAGTGCATCTGTGTTTTAACTTCAACCTCTCCCATGAGTCAGATGTGGAATTTTCCACTAGTGGCATCATGCTGGTGGTCTAAAACTAAGAAATTTGAGAGCACTTCAGATTTTAGACTTTGGGATTAAGGATGTTTCTACCTGTACAAAGAACAGTAGCCATTGTTGGAGTGTGGGTAATATAGAAGAATTAGGGAAAAATAGTAGGAAAGGTATAATTAGATCAGATTTTTAGACAGCTTTAAATGCCAGCCTACAGAAATTGAAATTTATTCTATAAGCAAAAATTCTAAAAAGTTTTTAAGCAGAGCAGTGGCATGATTTTTTTTTTTTCAGAAAGATCATTGTACCAGAAATGTGAAGTGTAAGACTAGAAACAGAAACTAGTTGGAAAACGATGGTATTTAATACTCAAGATAAGATGGGGCAGAAGGTGTATCATAGCTCAGTAGCGGACAACTTGCCTAGCTTGCATGAGGCCCTGGATTCTAGATGAAGGTGGCCCAATGCTGCAGCCAAAGCCCAGGCAGGGAAAGTCCCTAACCGGAGGGGGCAGGGCAAGGTAGCTTGATGAAGGAAAACCCAAGCTGAGTGAGAAGGAACTAAAAAAGGCAAAGATGTGGGCTAGTACAGGATAGTCTGAGTACAGCAGAAGGCATCCTTATAGGGGTAATTGGCATGGCTTACTGTATCAAAAGCCAAGCACAGTGGGAAAGTTCTGATGGAAGAGCAGCTGGACACAGTCTTGAAGCCCACGCAGAATAAGGAGGATATCTACAAGCATTTGTCATTGGGCATGATAAAACCTCAATTCGTCACTGATACTGGTTGGTCCTGGAAACAGCAACAGTTTAATAAAAATGAGTGTATTTAGCAGCCAAATTTCAGATCTGAGACATTATTCTACACTAAAAGAATCTAGAAGTTTTAGGAAAGATGAGTGAACAAAGAGAAAATTTATTATGAACATAGAACATCTTGGGCCAGAAAGCAAGGAAGTATTCAAAGAATGACCCAGACAGGGCAAAATTGGAAGCTGACTTCAGTGAGCATCCTACTAGCCAAATTAGAGAGAATCTGAATAAGAGAACAAATAGCACTAGCAATGGTTTATTAATCATTGAATACAATGAATCCATGCAGCTAGAAATAATATACTGAAAGTTTGGCAAGGAAAGGGTTATATTACATATCTTCATGGTACTACCTTAAAAATGCTTATTAAATATAAAGATGAAAAGAGTAACCTCACAGTATAGAAGTCTAGCGAATACCATCTTAAGCAAGTTACTAAACAGAGTATCAACAGTAAAGGGGACAAAATGAAACCATCACATCAAAAAGTATGCAATAAGAAGAACACAGCATCAGTTTTGTAGTGCTTCCTTCCAAAGAGGCATAACTTGAAATCAGTGATGACATTCTGAAAAATAACTAAAATGTCCACTATTCTACAAAATAACTTGTAATCTTCAGGTGTCATGGTTATCAAAGTCAAGGGAAGACTGAAGAGTCAAAGATGAAGTAGCATCTAAAACGTATATAAGATGTAATTTCAAACTATATATTTTGCTATAAAAGACAGTGAGACTTTAATGAGTCTAAGGGTTTCTTAGATAGTAGTAATGAACCAACACTAATTTCCTTATTCAGATGATTCGTATAATGTAGGAAGGACTTTGCATCTGATGAAGCATCATGTCAGCAACCCATTCTCAAATGATAGAGAACTACTGCTTGTTTCAAAAAATTTTCAATGAATAAGAAACCAGATGATGATCTGTAATAAAGCAATAGCAACGGGAATGGTGAAGGGAGACATTTTTCCACACAGCCACATAATAAAGTTAAAGCTGAGGTTAGATTTGGAGCTTCAAATTTCCTTTCTACCATATATAGCTTATGGAATGCCACAGAAAAATGTTTTTTAAGAATTAGAAGTTTATGTATCTGGTAAATATCAGAGGTCTGTAATGAGAAAGAGAAGATGACAAACCTTTGAGTGAAGCCAAGGCTTAGAGGGCACCGTCTTTTTGGTAAGGAAGAGGCATCCAGAGACTCTCTTACCAGATTGACACAAAGTTGGTAACCTCAGATGTTCCTTCCACGCTGACACAATGACTCTTACTCTAAAACTTCTTGATTTCCTTCTGGCTCAGTCTTATGAGTATCCAAGTACACAGTGACTAAATTAGTCTCAGACCGATGGTCTCCTCTGACGTTCAGACTTCTTTAGGTGGTAGAACAAATAACTGTCAACAGATTTAACCCTTTCTAAAATGAAACAACGTGCCTCACTATCAAGACTTTTCAAAAGGAGGTGACAGACGATCACTTTACCAAAAGAAAGCAAAATATAATAGAAAGAATATAGACTCAAGTTAAATCCAATTTTGATTCTTGACTGTACCCCCTGGGCTGGTTATTCTCTCTGTACTAGAAGCTCTAACTATAAAGTGAGGAGAATTATTATGAACTACAATATTGAAAAGGTGATGTTTAAAGAACCTATCAAAAGTTCCCAAAACACAGTAAAGCCCAACATGTAATTCTTGTTTAGCTATTATTACATTATTTCCATTATCTTATATGTATAAAAATTTACACTATTATTTATATTTGCATTACTTGTAACGTTACACTATTTTTGCTACATTATTTTCAACTTTGTCTTTAGCAAATAACTCACATGTTAATGGTTTTATATGCATCCAGGATATTATTTACACTTCACATAACCTTGAGAATTTATATAACAAAAGTCTTATTCTTGTTTCAATTTCATAGATTGGGCTACTGAAGCATGAATAGAATGAACTGACTTGCCCAATGCTTCAGTCATTGAGCACTGAAACTTGTACTCCTATAATCTTCTCTAATAATATTTTCCCTTCATATTTGTGGGAAGGAAGAAGAACAGATGTTTATTACCTTTTTATAGAAAAGAAAACGAAGGAACCTGCTTAAGGATACACAGCAAGATCATATAGCCCTAATCCCAATAAGCGGATGGCAAGCTACATGAAGTTGTACAAAGAATTCTGGACCCAAAGGTAGGTAAAATCAGAATTAGTCCCAGAATTACTTCCAAATCACTGAGGGAAAATGATTACCATGAAGTTCTCTTCCACTGTGCCCACTGACTCAGGATTTTCAGAAACAAAAAGAGTACTACATGCAAGATACTGTGAACAAAATAGAACCCCTACGCTTACAGAGCTTACAGGACAGAAGAACACAGGAAGCTGGATATTAAAGAAACAAACACATCAATTACAACTTGAACAACACAGCCAGTGTGATCCAGGAAGAAAGATCTTGACAGAAGAGCTATTACACCAAAGAAAATCTTACAACAACTGCCAGGTTACAAACCAAAGGAGCTTCTCTCAGCTGTCTTCTCCATCACAAATAAGGGTTCAGTATTTCTTTTCCATTATGTTACCTGACTACCTGCAGCTTGGCATAGCTGAAATCATGATCTACCACAAATACACATAAAATGTACAAAAAACGCAAGCCAGCTCCATCAGTTAGGCAATCTAACACAGGCCCCTTTCTCTCAGTCTCAGTATTTTCAGGTATAAAATCAGAGTAGTATTACCTTTTTCACAATATTGTCTTCAAGTCAAAAAAGAAAAAAGTGTTCCGAAAACTCAAGTGTTTTATTGAGAACATAATACTAAGTCCTTCAAAGAAATCAATCCTTTATTCCAATGTGCCCTCATTGTTCAGTAGCCAGTTAAGTACACAACAGACCTGATTCAAAACCTGTAAGAATTTTAAAAGATAACACACAGGTAAGGTACTTAGCACAATCCTTGATACCTATAAGAACATTAGCAGATATAAATGAATTCATCTAAACTTTCTCTCATTCAATTTCCTCATCTGTAAAAGTGATAACAATAATACTGAATTCACAGGCTTTTATGGGGATCGAATGAGGATGCCTTCCGGCTCAGCACCGTGACTGGCTCACAGTACACTATATGAGACTATAATGCTAACAGCAGTCGAACTATAGTAGTTGTATCTTTTAGCTGTCCCCACAACTTATGTGTATTATACACAGATCACTGGTTCTAACCAAGGTTTGTTTTTGGCCCTAAGGGACAAAAGAAGAGAGATTCAGTGGGAAAGCCAGGACTCCAGCACTGTTCTCCTGACTTCCACACCGGGGCTTCTTCCATGAGCTAACCCACAGACACGTCTCAGGTACACTGAGACATTTCTCAAGCACTTCCTCTTCTTTCTCCTCCTCTTTGCCATTTCCTAGCATCATCACAGGGCACAACATGGCTGACCTCATTCCCTACTCTCCCAGTGGCCTAAATTCCCAAAAATCTACCCTGTTGAGCCCTGGTCTAGGGTTTAGTCCATATAACCCTTCCTATTACCTTGACTCTAGGTCCTTTTCTATGAAAGCTATACTTCAGTACTTTCTTTCCCAAGGCTAGGCAGCCATTCTGCCTGAAAAGTTTAACTTTGGTTGGCCAATGTGAATTAATTTCCTTTTCCTAGACTATGGGCTCAGGGAGGGGCCAAAAGCAAGTTATAATAGCTTGCACTGGACTTTCTCCCCAGGAAGTGGCTTTGAAAAAAAGAAGGGTTGTGAATGTCCTGGTGAAGTAAAAAAAGCGTTAGCTAAAAGGACACCAAGCACTATATAGAGTACCCACTCACACACAGGACATTTCAAATATTTTCCACATCTAATCCCTGTCAATATCTTAAGGACAAATACTTGCCTCCTGGAAAAAAGAAAATACTACACAAGTGTTCATTATGTGCCAGCCACTATAATAACTTTACTTCACTTAACCTTCACAACCAGGTTCATAGGTTAATTATTATTACCATTTTAGAGATGGAGAAGGTAAGGACTAGATAAAATGAAGTAATTCACCTTAGCTCAGTCTGCCAATAAGCAGCAGAGCTACACTGGCTACAGGTGCCCAAATTAAACATTATTTCTTGAGTGTATGTTTCAGGACAGCACAAGACCTATTAGTTTAAGGCCTGAATAGAGCAAAAGGCTGAGGAAGGACCGATTCATTCCATGTCCTCATTATTTCCTTGCTGAAACCAGAACATCTCGTCTTCAGGCCTTTGACACTGTACTGAAATACACTACTTGCTCTCCTAGTTTTCCACCCTTCTGATGGCAAATCATACGACCTGGCCTCTGTAACTGCATGAATCAATTCTCTACGATAAAGACGGAGAGGAGTGAGAAGCAGGGAGAGATATCTTACTGGTTCCATTCTGGGACTAGGATAGCTCTCAACTACTAATTTCCTGGGTGTGCTATCATTCTTTGCTCTGTTTAGTTTGTGAAACTGGGGACTCTACTCAGGGCCTTTGCACTGACCTATATCCCCAGGGCCTTTTTATGTTTTATTTTTGAGACAGGGTCTAATTAAACTTCTAACCTGCCCGAGCTGGGCTCAAATCTGTAATCTTCCTGCCTCAGCTTCCCTGAGGAGCATCTCACTGGAAGCAGAAAAAGTCAGGTCTAGTGGCTGTCAGATCTCTGACTTAGCAGTTTAAATACAAGTGTCTGCTACCAAAGCCAGTCCTGTGTGTTTATTAAAGACTTATAATTTCATTAGGGACATTTTCTTTTTTCAGATGAATTGTACTTTTAAGTAACAGTTTAGCCTTATATACTACAGGACTTCAAGACTTGTTACACAGCAACATGGTCAAGAACATCTCTCTCCAAAAACCTACAAGCTGAGGGTATGGAATAGTGCAATTATTAAATGTTCAAGTCTCACTATACAATTATTTCTTCATTTAGAGATATCTAACTCACAATTCCTATATCTTTGTTTTCTATCATCTCCCAAGTCCTTAAAATTTAATGTTAACTAACATCTGAAATTTATTTATATATTACTTCATACATTACGCTTTCCTTATGAACAAAGTCAGAGATATGACAGCCATTAGCCCTGACTCTGCTTCCAGCGAGATGCTCTAATATCTTGGAGGAAAAGGAAAGAGCACTTTCTACTGAACATTGTCAGGGAACACTCAACATGAGATTTGAAATTAAAGTAGTCTTTAAGATGGTAGAATTTCAATCATCTTTGCTTATTTCTTAGCTTTGCAGTGAGTGAGTGGATACAGGAAATCCCAGACAATGCGAGTAACAAACTAATTAAAAGACACTGAGGAGCCAAGTGTATGTGCCTATAGTTCCATCTAGTTGGCAAACTGAGACGAAAGAATTACTTGAGCCCACCAATTCTAGATCATCCTGGACAACACCTGAGAAAAACAATAAACAAAAGAACCCCCAGGAAGAAATGCTGTGTTTGGAGTGAGCAAGCAGACTAATTTAATTAACACAGCATCTCTATAGTTACTGTGAATAACACTAAAATGATTTACAGTACTGAGATCTGATTATGGAAGCTCTGGAGGGCATACATCAAAGATGTAGTTATTTTATATCAAATTATAAGCTTCTGCATAGCAAAGGATATCACCAACAGGGTGAAAAGGCAACCTACAGAATGGGAGAGAGTTATTGTCAGCTAGTTCTCAGACAGAGGACTACTACCTAGAATATACAAACAATTTTTAAAAAGAGACACTGAGTAAGCACTGCTGCTGCACGCGCAGGCATCTGGCATGATGGGCATGAGGGCATGGCCACCACTCCTCAACAACCCCTCCCTGAGCTCTCTAACGGCCAGCATGAGAGGAGGAGCCCACAGAGACTCCATCTTCTTCTCTGCACACATTGACTCTTGGGCCCTGAACTCTCCCACGACTGGCACACAGGAAGGAGCCCACAGAGACGCCATCTACTTGCTGGTGCACACTGAATACATGTGATGGCAGTGCTGGTACTTAGGCAGAGGCCTTCAGTGCATGACTCTGCCCTGTCTGCCACGTAGAGAAAACAGCCACTGGAAGACTGAAGAAATCCTGTTTACGACAGCCATTGGTGAGTGTGTGGAGTCAGACCAAGGGCCCCGGACTCTTGCAGAATTCAAGGCTGCAGAAAATATCAGCAACAACAACAAAAATATAGAAATGAAAATAAAACTGAAAAACCCAGACAAAAGGATCATCACCACAGGGGAAACAGGGAAAATGGAAATAGAGCAAATTGAGACTCAAACATCAGAACTCTGAGTGGTAACAAAAGAGGATCTAGTAAAATGGAAAACAGAAATAATTTCTCAGATACAAAGAGAGGTAGCATCTAAAATGGAAGATGTGAATAATAATACTAAAGAACAGATCAAGAACATGATAGAATCTCAGATTACAAAAGTAATGGAATCTGTTAAACAGCTTCAAACACATTTCCAAGTGATGGAAACTTCCGAGGAAAGTATGCAAACTAGGATGAATGAATATGAAGGCTGAACATCACATACAGAAGACAGGATTGCAGCCAGTAAACGTGAAAGTAATAATTTATGGAAAATAGCAAGGGACCTCAATAAATCAATCCAGAAGCTGCTAGACGATGAAAGATAAATAACATAAGACTGACTGGAATCGGTGAAGAAAAAGTAGTGCAAACAATATTAAAAAAAAAAAAAAAAAACTACTCCTAGTTTTTTTTTTTAAGTTTTTTGAGACAGGATCTCGCTTCCTAGTTCAGGGTGGCTCTGAACTCACTATGTAGCCCAGGCTAGTTTTGAACTCACAGCAATCCTTCTGCCTCTCTCTCCCAAGTGCTGGGATTACAGGCATGAGCCACCATGCCCAGCATTGTGGTACGTGATACCAGGGATCAAATTTGGGACCTTGCACTTGCCAAACAGATGCCAGAATGACTGAGCTAAATCCCTGTCCACTACTCACAGATGTAATGACAGAAAACTTCTCAAGAAAAGGAAAAGAATTAACAGATAAGTGAGGCATATAGGACTCCAAGTGGCTGAGATATAAAAATACCTACACGGTGGGTATAGTAATAATAAAGATTCCAAAAACCCAAAAGAAGAAAAAATACAGAAAGCAGATAGGTGAAGTAAGGAAGAAGTTAAACTGTCACCATTTGCTGATGGCATGATTCTCTATATAGAGGATCCTAAAAACTCAGCCAAAAGACTGATAGACTTAATCGCCAGATTTAGTAGCATACCTGAATAAAGGTAAATCAAAACCAATACACCCAAAAATCAATAGCCTTTGTATACATAAACAATGGACTCTCTGATAGAGAAATCAGGGAATCAATTCTTTTCACAACAGCATTCAAAAAAATGAAATATCTAAGAATCAATCTAATATAGGAGGTAAAAGGCTCACAATGAGTTCAGGGCCAGCCTGAACTACAAAGCAAGACCCTGTCTCAAAAAAAAAGAAGATTCATTCCAGACTGTGCAGTCTTGAGAATAAAAGATGTAAGTATGGCCTCCATCTCTCCAACAAAGCCCTTTTCTTCTCCAGACCAAGATTCAGACTTTAGGAACATCTTAGGAATAGGAGTGCAACCATTGGTAATTAATCCCCACCTGTGCCAATGCTTTTTTTAAAAAAACAAAATTGCCTAAAAAAGAAGGACGAGGGGAAAGCCTGAATGTCCTGGGAGCAATTCCAGCCCACCGCTCTGCCCTATCTCTACCTCTAGAAATGTGCAAAAAAGGATATGCCTAAAACCATTAAGATACCCCCATTAGACTTGTCCAGGGTCAAGAAAAAAAAAAAAAAAACACTTCATTGAGATGTCCTTTCAGACTTCAAACCAATCAATGCAGTCATTTCTAAGCTTTGTTTTAAAGCCCCAAAATTTTGTTCAATCAAATCTTACAGTAGCACTAATATTTAAACCGGTAAGAACTGCTCTGGCTGACATGGAGGTGGGTATGTTCACTTCTCAGGCTCTCCCCACTTCCTAACTTACTGTAGTAGCCTATGAGATTATACTTTAAAATCCTGAGACTCTAGCTGAATAACCCATGTTTAAAGGAAATTTGAGGGAGACGAACAGACTTGGAATCAGTCAGAAATGCCAAACGAAGTCAAACCCACACACACTGCCATCAAGGCTAGCTGGTTTCCCACCTCATCACACTGCTCCTTTGAAACTGATCACATGAAAGTGAATGTGAGTTTTTGGAGACACTAAATACTGGAGGTACACAGAGTTCCCTCAGATGATTTTCTCTGCGGAAAGAAGTCAAAATGCTCAGACCTGTGAAGACAGTTTCACCAGTAGCACCCAATGGCAAGGAAATCCTCTGGTGTTCCAATCTCACTAACACGTCTGGGTATTTGCAGAAACAGATATAATAACTACTAACTTATAATTATAACATAGTTACTAACTTAGACTGCTAGTAGCTAAGTGAGACCCAAGAGACTTTTGAAGGAGTCCTTGCTCCCTGCA
>PVIR01010798.1:0-48959 GCA_004026965.1 Petromus typicus | reverse complement strand
GGCAAACCTGCCAGCCAGCCGATGCCTTATTCATGGGTCTGGTTTGCGGCTACCCTCCTGCTCCTTGGGATCGTGTTTCATCTATTAAACATGCTGTCGCTTAGTGCTCTGTTAAAGGCCCTGCCTGTGTCCAGGCCCACTTTGGACTGCGCAACTTTCCCGGTCAGTTTTCAAACACCCAGCTGCACTGTGGCTAGGCTGGCTTTCTGAGCTGTTGTGGACCTTGACTGCTGTTTATCTCCTGTGTTCCTATCCATCTCTGAGACTGTGAAACAGACCCTCCCTGGCCTGCTCGGTAAACGAGGTCAGCGCGCGATCTGCCCACATCGTTGGATCTGTAATGATGAGCTGCCCTGTATTAATAGCAGTAAAACAGTGTGCGGAGCATTCGTTCAAGACTCTGGTGATACTGGAAGCCCGTTTGCTCAATAAGTGACCTGGCACTACCTTCGATGGGACTTGATTGTGAGTATGTCATCTAAAAAGAAACTACAGGTCAGGAATGACTGAGAATTGTGCGAAAGAAGTGAGGTGAGAGACGTGAAAATGCAGTCTTCTGCACAGAGGGTGGAAAAAGCATCAAGCGTGATGAGGCTAGTGAGTGTCCTTATTACCAAGTGATCTTTCCATTTTTAAAGATTCTTTTCACTGTGTGTATATCTTTGAGATACATAATAATCATGAGTCCACCTTGAGGACTTGGTCTCTATACAGCCTGTGCCTTGATCGCTTTTTAGAAGGTGAACCTAGTGCTCTCTGAACTTAGAAGGAAGGAGTCACACTTTTCTCCAGCAGGATCACCCAGGGGTCCCCCTGTGTTCTCCAAAGAGCATCAGGCCTATCTCCTATGTGCGAAACCTTACTCGCCACTAATACTGGCCACTTTACAAGAAAAGAAATCATAGAAGCTGGCTTATTATGGGAAGGTCTTGGGAATACTTTGATAGATTTATTGGAAAAATCCTAGGATAATAAATACTCCGTCAAAGGAAAATCGAGCTCTAAATCCCTGCTCCTGGGTGGTGCCAGAACTTTCAAAAGCTGAATCTTAAGGGAAAGGAAAGGATTCTTTCTGGGAAAGAGCTATGCCCACAAATTAAAATAATGTTCACTATGGTGAAAGTGGGTGAGGAGTCCGACTGCAGCTTGGAATCTGGAATCAGAAGACTATTTACCAGACAGATTAGTTATGTAGAGCCAGACTACTTCATGTGGGATGAGGTGATGGGGATCCCCCTTGCTCCCACTTCTTCATGGTTGCTGCACTAGTCCTCAAGATTGGTGGAGGAGAAGAGGTAGAAAGTAAATTGTCTGGAAAGATGAGAAGGATTTTGATGGAGAAACGTGCAGAAGCAGACAACCAGGGGCAATACGAGCAGCCAGCCAGCCCGTGCGCCTGGAGGACCACAGACAGCCCCGTCTGATTGGAATGAACGCTTCCCACCCTAAGTGGCTGAACACAGCACTCTAGACAGATTGCGAAAGGTCTCAATTCCAATCCAAGGAGCGGCCTTTATCTTCTGGGCAATGGGGAGTCCTGAAAGCTTTCTGAGCACAGGGTGATGAGAAGGTCAACATGATCAAAGTGGTGCTCCGGGAAGATTGCACTGGCAGCAGACTGCAGGCAGAAGGCCTAGTTACTGGGTTGGTGCTGCCAGGCAGAGGGATGGGGCTGAGAGCCCAGCAGCGAGGCTTGGCTACAGGGAAGAAAAGCAAGAATCAATAAGGCTCAGTGGCTTGCTTCTTAAGGAATGGCAGAGACACACTAAAGCAAAAGTACGATCACAGTGACCTTCCTGCGTGGCCTACTGTTTTCTTCTTTCTTTCTTGTCCTGTGTTGTGTTCCGAATAGGAGCCAGCCAGGTTCAGGGAGGGAGCCCTATGTGAGAGTGTGGAAGGCTTTCTTCTCTCCCAGGGAGGAGCTTCTGTCTTTGTTAATGGGGCAAGGACAGTGGGGCTCTCTTGCAACAGAGATATCATGTAGCACACCTTATGGTTTCAGGGGACTGATTCCTAGATTGAATGTACACCCTGCCTGATTCCAGCAGTGACTGAAACAGCTAGTAGGTGGTTATGCCACTACCTCAGCAGACAGAGCTCTTTTTAAGGCAGGGATGGTGCCATCGCCCCTCCCCCACGAGTGATGGAGTGAAAACGACCCTTAGCACTGGACACACTGTCCTGGATCATAGCTGCCTTTCCTTGGGATTATTATTTCTCCTTCTTTCAAAGTGGTTGCATTTCCATTTTAAAATAATCAAATCAACAATTCTTCTTACTCATGTACATTTTAAAAGTAGCTCCAAGCAAAATCCCTCATTAGCATCACCCACCTGCTTTTGCTCAGTAAGCTGGAAAACATATTCAATAACCAAGGAGGACTGTGGTTACTGGGAGATGTGGGGCTCTGGCTGGATGGCTTGGGACACATGCTAGAGTCAGGCAGCAGGGACACCTCAGAGGGAAGAGGTGGAAGCAAAACAATGCGGTGAAAGAGTTAAGAAAGCCACAGCTCAGTACCATGACAGGCTAGACTTGTCCTTGTTCCTGGGCCGCAATCATGTTGAGTGTTTGTACACCTTGCTTGGGTGTACCTTCCAGACCCCTGTCATTTTAGCCAGGGGGAACTTCTTGCCTAGGTGCTATAAACTTGCCCTAGCCACACTTCCACTGATAAAAGACTTTCAGGAGTCCCTGCGTATAACATCAGTGCAAATGAGATCCCCCTTAAAGTGCAATTGTATATTGTACCCTCAGATCTCAGGCATGACAGGTAAGGAAGAGGAGATGAATTACAATTCTGCATTTTTCTACAATTGCTGCTATGAAAATAGTTTCCATCAGATTTGTTAGTTGGTTTGCACTGATGTGGCTAAGTTTGTTCATTTGTAGGAATAGTTATGATAATTTTCTGTAGTGGGGAAAAATGTATTCTGACCTGGAGATGGAGCTTGATACTGATGTAAATTTCCTTCATTTCTTGGCCCTCAGGCTGCTCTTGGATCAGTGTGTGTGTGTGTGTATGTGTGTGTGTGTGTGTGTGTGTGTGTGTAAAAATGAACAGTATTTAGTACACAGAAACAAGAAAGTATCTACCCAATAAATAAGATCAATAAATCTTTGGGTTCTTATGATATAAAGGTAGACTTTGTATACTTTCAATAAATCTTGTGATTAATTCTTGGGCATTTGGTGTTTATGAAAGTTTAGGCTATTGTAATTGAGCATTAAAGTGAGACACTAGCTAAACTATGGCAGCCTTAAGTAATTTTGTTCAAATTTAGTACATCATTAATTGATTGCTTTACATGACATCATCATTTCTTATCATTCTTTTATTACTTTGGGGATCAATTTAATTTTTCTTTAAAAACAATAGTTAATAGAGTATAACATGGTGGTAAATTTCACTGAGTAATAAAAACACAATTAAAATGCTTGTGCAGGTGTTCTACCCCAGACCTGGAAAGAAAAAGTGGGGAAAACGAAGACAATGGGATGTCTTACCTTTATCTGACGTCCGATGTCTTAAGCAAAGATCAATTTATTGTACTTATACTAAATATCTGCCTTTGTGAAGACTAAGTGGTGAATAGAGAAATGTTAGCTTACCACAGATAGTTTAAAATACTTCATAACTGAAAGTAAAAATAATAAGAGTGACATTTTTCTGAGAAATAATTGCCAACTGTGGTAAATATATTTTTGCATTGATTTTGAATTGCATAGCTTCTAAATTGTTTAAACAGGATTAGCAAAAGAAATATGTGCATGAAGAAGATGCAATGGAATGAGGCGATGTTCCTTTGTCATAAATATTAAAGATTCAGTTTATATCCAGATATAAATTACTTCCATGTAGTATTTATTATATGAAGGGAATTCTCTCTCTCTCTCTGTTTCTGTCCCCTTCTCTCTCTCCTTTCCTCTCTCTCCATTTGAGTGCTTGCTCAGTGCTGAAACACTTTGTACTCAAAAACACACGATGGCATTTTAGTTTAGGCTCACACCAGCTGTTGATCGCTGACTTCCTGCATGGTGTCAATGAGTTTCGATGGCTCAGAAGTGAGGATGTATAGCAGCGGTGTTGGGACAGAAATAGCTGTGAGCTACTCCAATTTCCTCAGGACCAACATATTGGCACATTTTGCTTTGGAATCAACATTCTTTTTCTTCTTCTTCTTCTTCTTTTTTTTTTTTTTTTTGTTTTTTGAGAAAGGCTCCCACTTTGTAGTTCAACCTCTTCCTCAACTCAGCCCTGGACTCAGCAGTCCTCCTGCCTGTGCCTCCTAAGTGCTGAGATCACAGGCATGAGCCACCATGCCCAGCATTGTAGTAGGTGGTACTGATTGCTGGTGGGTGTGAGTCACCATGCCGGGCTTTGTTGTATGTGATTACCAGGGATCGAACCTGGGACCTCGTGCTTGAAAGGCAGGTGCCGGAACCACTGAGCTAAATCTCTGGCCACAGAATCAACATTTTTGTGTGTGTTGCACAAGTGCTAAGGTTATGAAGGTGACCAGGGAGGAGACTGTGAGTGCCTGGAAGTCCACGGAAATGACTCACTGTGCCTTCTTCTCCTGGGGCAAGCATGTCCTCATTCATCACAGACCTTTCATTTGTTTAAGCCCCGTCAGTGCAGCTGCTGTCTACTGCACACCAGGAACTGCCCTGGGCTGTATGTCAGGAAGGTGAGGAGGATCCTGGTGATCTCAGAGGACAACAGATCACAGCAACATGTGTGCTCCGTCACTGCCCCCTGTAGCTCAGTGCAAGACACACAGGCTGCCGATCTTGTAACCACTAGGGCCTCTAGGCCTACAATATGTTTGCTGGATGAAGGACAGGCTTAAATTAGAATCTCAGTTCTTCAGGATACTGAGTCATAGCACACACCTTCAAAAGTGGTTCTGAGATCACTGGGGGAGGGAGGAAACTGGAAACCACTTCATGTGATATTTGGTGCAGAGTGAATTGTGTGGCTTTCCTTGTTTTTGGACAGTTCACTCTTCATTTATTATCATGGTCTGACCATCAAGTTATATCATTTTGGACTTCTTCCTAGCTGATCAACTGTAAATAAACTTTGACCCACTTTGGATGAAAGAACTATCTGCTATGCATATTTACCTAAAA
Source organism: Petromus typicus (assembly GCA_004026965.1). NCBI lineage: Eukaryota > Metazoa > Chordata > Mammalia > Rodentia > Petromuridae > Petromus > Petromus typicus. The sequence goes on along the minus strand of PVIR01010798.1, from coordinate 43,823 downwards.
CCAATGTTCTCATTTTTTTTTTTTTTTTGCCATGTTTGGGAGTAGAAGTGGACTATTCACCTTTAGTTAAAATGGAAACAAACTATTAAGAACACCTCCAACATATCTAATTTTGGATATGAGCTATCTGACACCATTCTCCAGAATTTAATATTTTTTACTCAATGTCACTTCTAAAAAAGAAAGGGAAACAATTAGCTTATTTATCTAATTTTCCAGGTATGCTTCAATTCTTATAAAATCTTAGAGTATCACTGTAATACTGAGTAATGCTACGAATAAGTTTGATCCCTACTTGCCCCTCTGACAATGGTCATCTCTGTCTTCCTCCTTACTATTCTTTTTCTTCTCTAGTGCCTTTTCTTTCTCCTAAACTTACTTAGGGGAAAATTTCCTGATGTTCATAGGGCTTCTTCTTTAGCAAGGAAACTTACTATTTTGAACATGAAAGTTTCAAAGTTGTTGACAGTAATGTAGGAAATCCCTTTTTATATACTGCCTATGAAAACATTATAAATATGCTGTATATATACAGGGAGTATAAATAAAATGACTGAGCTGAGTCTATTACTTCTGAACACAGTAGAAACAAACTCAATTTATAGATTTTTGGCAAGACTGCATGGTGACATGCATAGAGTAATAGTGAATTTCTTTTCTCTCATTTATTTCTTCATGCTAGAGTTATTTGCTAATAGTGCTATTCTTTTTATTGTAATTAAAATGTCTGTGATCCTGTTCTCCAACACGGCTGCACAAAGTGCTCCTGCTCTTGGCTTCATCTCAGAAGGCTTTTTAAGTGGCAAATCAAATATGCAGTTTTCTGTTAGGTGTAGTAAGTGGCCACTACCGGGACACAATTATTTCTTTTTTTAAAAAGGTGTTTTGAATTACCTCTAAGAGGAAAACGCATTTTAATAAAACCAATAAGCTACTGAATATAACAAGTTCAGAGTTGGCACCTGCTAGTAAATGAACTTTAACAATAGCTTCATTATTCTGGCATTTTTGGAGGTTGTATACGTCATATCCAGTGCAGAGCAAATTCAACTAAACCCTCACGGTAGACCTCTATCTCATCAATTGCCGGTCTTTGGTTTTATGCGGGGTAAAGACACCTGCTCTGAGTCTAAGATCACCTTTCTTGCTTCACTTATTATCCTTTATCTTTCTCTTTAACTGAATCAGTCTGTAGTTGGGCATGACCCAGTCACTGGTTGGTAACTTCGGCTCGAGAGCCTGAGCCTTCTGCTCTTCGCCCATCCCACCGACCCATGAACTACCGAGACTGGACTCCTGGATGCTCAGATGGGCTACTGACGCCACCCAAGACCGACCAAGGTGGCGACTGACCAAGGCCAGCAACACACCCAGCATGTTCGCTTCACTCATTCAATTACTGCACCAACATGCACTTCAGTTGTTCTGACTTTCCCTTGATGTTTTTTCTTGATTAAAATGCTGGTCCTATACACAAATTGGTGAGTTTTCTAACTTGGGATTTTGAATAACAGGAAAGTGCTGCCTTTGGTGCTGGGGCAAGTGCTTTTTAAGTGTAAAGTTCTAATAAAAAAAGCACAATTTAAAGGACAAAAAAACTACCTAGTTAGAAACTTGACATTAGCTTTGCATTTGTACTATGCATCATAGCAGTTAGAATCATAGCAAATTCAACATATTATACTAAGAAAAATTACTGATATGTTAAATTGAAATACAGAAGTATAGAAAGATTGTGAGCAGTGTATAAATTTTTAAATATCTCTCATCACTGAAAGGTGTAGAGACTTCTGCAAAACATTAAGAGGCTCAGGCTCAAAGAGCAGCAGAGGGTGGGTTTACAGGTATGAATTACCAGGAAATGGAAGGGCCTTGGAACTGTTTTTCTGCTTCTCTTCTGCCGTCCCTGGGGTCACTTCGCAAATTGATACTTAAGATGTAGATAAGATCAAGTCATTCCCTTCCTCAATGTCCTGCAAAGACTCTCCCTGACCTAGAATACAGCCAGGGGTTTGCGCCATGGTTACGAGGCCCCGTGTGACCGGCCCATTGGCCACCTCTCCAATTTCAATACACACTAATGCTCGAGCCTGTTATTGCTCCGCTGATGTGCCACATGTGCTTCTGTCCCCAGGATTTTCCACAACTGCTCTTTCTGCCTGGGACAGTCTTACATCTGATGCTTGCAAGGTTTATCTACCACCTTTTCAGCAAACTTCTCCAACTACCCATCTCAGTCACTATCACTTTTGTCTCTATGTCCTGATGTTTTCAAATGTCTGTTTCTCTAGTAGGCTGCATTCTGCATGTAGAAAGTGACTGATACCTTGTTTATTGTGTATTTTCATGCCTAGAATACTGTCTAGCACCCTGTACAAACTTAGCAAGTATTTGACAAAAAAAGAATATACTCCTGACTTTAAAATCTGCTTAGATTTTAAAGATGTAGATATGGAGCCTGGATTTGAATTATATGACTACATTGCTTTTTTGCTACAGCTACCAAGAAAAGTATTTCTCCATTTATGGTAACAATATATATTCACTGATGTTTGTTAAGTCTTTGGTTGACAGTGAATGTGCAATAAATAGAACATCTACCACTTACAGACAGCCATTTTCATCTTCATCAAAAAAAGAAAAAAATCCAAATTTCCCTATTAGGTCATTTTAGACATGATGATGAATTTCAGGCCCGGGGATCAATCTTCAATGGTTAACGTGAGTGGCTCTGGCTGGCAGCCTGGAGAGTCTCAGTCCACCTGCAGTCATACTGTGAGTGTGACTAGCTTTGCATACTCCTGGCATTTGAGTCCAAACTATGCAATTTCTGTTTTGCATTGTGATGCTCAAAGTTATTCAGTCTCCCTCTCGGTCTGAGTCTTCTCAATCTGAACAAAAACTTGATCAGCCTTGGGGTTTTCAATGATGATTTTAATTTGTACTAACATTTATCATTAGTTTCCTGAAAATCTACCCTTCAAAAGATGAATCAGTGTTTAAGGCCGAGGAAGAACATGACTGAAGGTTACTGCTTGCTCTAAACTTCTGCCAATCAGCAATGGTTTTATCCTTCCATGATTCAGTATGTGTCTAATTTAAGTAATTCAATCTTTTGATTATTGTGCTCTGACTTCCAATTCTACTTATATTAACAGATCTATGTAGTTTCAAGGACTCAGGAACAGCTACCGTAAACCTGACCAGGTTGGGTCTATTCTTGTTGACAGTACTTTCTGTAGATTCAAAAATTTAGGTAAAACGAGGAAAGAAGCAGGTGGACATCAACTTAGTGCGTATCTTTTATGCACCTATTATTAAATCATGACTGGAACAGAAGGCATATTAAATATTGAATAAACACTATGCAGTGAAAGATTCTGTCTTGTCCCAGGGTTTGGTTTTTTTCATTTGCTGCTCCTGGAGATGAGGAAGGTCTGTTTTGCAGCAAACACGGCTAACAGCGGAGGCAAATGGGAAGCAGATAACACCTCCTGGCCCTTTGCAAGAAATCTTAGATGAGGTCGTCTTCCTGCCTTCTTGATACACATGCTGGACCCAAACAGGTGGCACGCTGACAGTCGTAGCCAAATTTTCATCTACAAAATGACTTATAAAAGTGAATCTAAACATGATAGCTGTGACTTGTCACCAGAATACTTCTGTTGACAGAGGGACGTTACGGTGAACCAGAGACACCCTAAAGGCCGTCTCTGAGGCTTTTTGCATTGAACTGTTAGGGACTGAAATTTGACATAAATGTCCAGTAGACAGATGGATGGATACGTGCCTACTGTAGGTACCTATTCTGAACCCGCTGATTCTTTTTTTTAAAGGTTTTTTGAGACAGGGTCTCGCTTTGTGGTTCAGGCTGGCCCGGAGCTCAGCGTCAAACTCACATCACAGCAATCCTCCTGCCTCTGCCTCCCGAGTGCTGGGATTACAGGCGTGAGCCACCACGCCTGGCACTATGGTATGTGGTACTGGCTGCTGGTGAGTGTGAGTCTCCACACCCAGTATGGTATGTGGTTACCGGGGATCAAACCCAGGTCCTTGTGCTTGCAAGACAGGCGCCGGAACCACTGAGCTAACTCCCCGGCCCCTGAACCCGCTGATTCTAAGGTCTGCTTTCAGCTCATGGTTTCAATTTGCGGAACAGAAGCCACATTCTAAGACCCAAGCTGTATGTGAACCAAAGTTGTCAGAATCCCATGAATGAAGGTAAGGTTAGCTTAACTTGTTAAAAATTCACTATAGATAAACAAAGACATATATGGGAGAACAGGAAGCTGTATGGATGAGTCTCAGCTCTGTTGCACATAGTCTAATTAACTGGTAAGAATATACCTATGTTTGTTTATTAACCATTTATAATTAGATTAGATTGGTCAAGGGCCATTTATTTTAAAATCTTCCTGTGCCTTGTGGTTGATGATAGAAATTGAAAACTGTTCGGTAACTCTTGGCAAAGGGCGCTGAGTCAAACGACTGATAGCATTTCAATCTTGTGGCTCATCAACTGAAACAGGAACTGGGAAATGGTGTCATCTACTCTTGGCCTAAGAAGACCTTCCTCGGGAAAGAGCAAACACATGGCCAGGCCCCGTACACGTAGCTCATGGCCTTTCACCTTTCATTCATGTTCTCTCCGTAGCTAATTACTCGAAGCCCATTTCACTGTTTCAGCCAATGAATGAGAATCAGAGTCTAAAGGTACTTTCTTCAATTAGAACAAGGAAAAAGAATCTAAATTGTGTTTTCTTGAGTTTTACCAAATAGTAACCAACTGAGCAGTATGGCAGAAAGTCATAAAAGAAAATCACATAAGCGAAACGCTAACATGGCTGTTCATTCAGTTATACTCACCCGACCCACGCTAAATGTCTAACATGTAACTCCAGTATCTCTTTGGATGAAAAGATAAATAAGACACTACCTACAGTTAGGAGGAAGAGATAAATATTAAGTGTGGAGGGCCTGTTGAGGGGCACATGCAAGGCAGAGGTTGGGGTGTCTCAGAGCAGCAAGGCTTCCTAGAGGAGGAACGCGTGCTGCCTGGGTCTTGTTTGGGCACAAAAGGCGAAGCCTCTTCACCCTGCCAGAGGCAAGATCTCAGCCAAAGCCTCAGATGCTGACGTAGCGGAGCCAACGCCTCATGTATGGGGGAGGGGCATGAGGGCTATACCATTGGGTCTGACTATCAGGCGAGGGGGCCACTGAGCTCTTGGACCTTCACCATGAAGGCACAGAGGGGGACAGGTGCAGAGGTCTATCCCGGAAACACCCTCTATCAGGAGGGATAGACTGGACAGACTTGACTTTAGAAGCAAGAAGACCCATTCAAAAGCCATGTTTAAATACAGAGGAGGACAAGGCCTGAAATCAGTATGCGATTATCCCTGTTAGGCGCCTTCCCCATAGACGACGGTTCACCTTTTCTGTTCATGTTGCCGCTCTCTGCTGGTTTCATTCTATCTCACTGTCTTCCCCCTCTTCTTACTCTCTCCTCTTGCTTTGACACCCTGCTGGCTACTGTTCCTGAAAGCTCATCCCAAAGCTCCCTCCTTGTGTCTCTCTGCAGTCTTCCCTTCTGCAATCTCCTCTGTTCACACTCTAACAATTGCAGATTTATTTTTCTGGACCTAGAATCCAAGGCACTACCATCCAATCGCTGGAGTCCAATTGGCTACTTGATGTATCCACTTGGGTTTCTTACAGGCACTATAAACTAGCATTAAAAATTAAAATCTTGTTCTTTACAGGGAAATTTGCTTCTGCTTGTTTTGCCACCTCTGTAATTGGCATTTAAATCAAGTGAGTGGGGGCTGGGAGCTGCAAGTCAGGGTGATGCTTCTTCCCTCACCTCTCCCTGCAGTGCATCCCTCCCTGTCCTCCCTTTCTTCACTGCTGTCCAAGACAAGCTCGGTGAAGACAAGTCTCTGGCTTGTTGCCCCAGAGCAAGGGATGGGCATGTGAGTGTGTTCATGCATGTGTGTGTGTGTGTGTGTGTGTGTGTGTGTGTGTGTGTGTGTGTGTGGCGCATGCTACTTGATTCAGAGGGTGACACATTCTATTGGCCCCTGTAAAGGGCAGGCACTTTATTAGAGGCAGTTTTAGTTTCTCTGAGCCTCACATTTCTATTCCATTAATAAACAAATACTCTAATGGGTAAAATCATTTGAGAGAACCCAAAGGAAAATTTTATATAACCGCAGCAAGATTTTTACTCAGCAAAAAGTTAAAGCGCATTTTCCTTTTGCTTTTAGCTTCTCCTTATATACACCGTGTTTCTTTGCACTCTTGCCCGCTCAGACATCATAAATAGCCTTCCTCTCAGCCCGGCAAACAGGCTACATCTACCCACTTTCATCTGTAAGCATTTCATCCAGCGCACATGTCTTTCCCCCATTCTGTTTTACATAATTATTATTTAAGAGAGCCTGCCTGACCTGACTGTTAACCTCGCCTTTGGTAGCCGGCAGTACCAGCTGAGGGGTGGCTGGGGACCAGCTAGACTTCACCTTCTTACGCCCGTCTTCCCTTAGAGCCTTTCCCCTAGAACCCTCTGGTGCCATCTAACTGAAATTCCACCCCAGTATATTTATCGGTAGCAAATGTATAAGAGAGTTTCAAAATTATGAATTTGAAGTCATGTGTTAATTGGTAAAGTTACATTTTTCTATGAACTTAGACAAATTGTATGTCCATTTATAGTATTTGGTAACAAAATTAATTTTGCTAAATTTATGAAATATCCATGATATGCAATATATCTTTAATTTGCTGTACCTATATGACCAAATCAATTTCTTCTAGGTGTAATATCATTGTATAGTACTTTTACACATTTCCATTACATACACTCAGAAAACCCTTACTTTTAATGATTAATATTTTTAGGAAAGCATTCTTGGAAATAATTTTATATTTCTTACATTTCTATTATAAACAAAACAAATAAACATGCATAAATAAATATCTGCTTCATATTTTTATTATGTATCTATCATACCACTCCAAACTATTAGGCAAAAGAGTCTTTTAATTGATCTTTATGTGACAACTTTCTGATTTCAGTATGAGGAAAAATAAAATAAGTAATATCATTTTAAAGCTTTTGCTACTGTAATATTAAAACATAAAATACATTAATAAACTATTCAATACATATTCTTCAGTATCATTACTGAAAGAAAAGAGGATTATCTTTAGTTAGCTAATCACTACACAATTTCTTCTGTCAACTCAGAGCACTTTATATATTTTAAACAGTGGACATTCTGATCTCACTTTGGCTAAGTAATTTGATTAGTGTAAAAATAAAGGCAAATTGCATACCAGGAAATTAACTTCGACTTAACTCTGGGCTTACGGAAGGAAAAGATAACTCCACCATAATGGGCGAACATTTTGAAAAAATAATGCTAGTATAAAAATAGCTTTTAAAATTTGTTTTCAGAATTGCTTCCTTCCTCTGCAGTGATGATTATAACATGCACAAGATATTACATTTTAAACTGTTGTCTTTATTTTCTTGTTGCCCTCTTTAGGGTCCTTGCATTTTCAGTGGTGCTCTTCGTGTTGCACGTCTAACATAAAGTTTACACATTTTTCTTCACTAAGGCTAAAACACAATGAGAAGCTGCTGCTTGGTGATTCAGGAGGACTGACAAGGTTAACTGACCAGGAGAATAACATGTAAATGATGCTGCAAACGATCAAACTACTACATGGAGAATTGGCTCTGCATAATGAGAGTTCTTTTAAAGGCTTTCAGGTATTACAACGTGAAAAAAAATCTGGTGCAATTACACTCCTTCTCTTTGCTCATACAGAGAAGTGCTCCCTTTTGGAAAGGTGTGAACAGAGAGGCACCCTAAAATAGCAGGTCACAGGAGGCTTCTAGGAAGCTATTCTGTTGGGAGCTTATTCAAGACTGCTCTGATACTAAAATAAAATAATAACAATTTTTTAATCTCTGAAAAAATAAGATAGAGAGTAAATGTTCTGAATCTTAAGATTCCCCCCCCCCGCTTCCCTTTTTTCCCTAGTATTTTTGGCTCTTCAATTTGTTTACGGATGTGTGAATGAAAAATGCCAAAGTATCTAATGAAAGAATCAGGAATTACAACTAAAGGAAGGAATTTTGTACATATTAATTCTCAAATCCACCATGAATCATTACATTTTATATACAGGGACTTGCATACAGAGAAAATGGCATATTTCTACAGGTAATTTTCCTTCTATTTCTTTTTGTTTAGTCAAAATATTACTCTTTCACAGAAATCTTCAACTAAGATTGTGGCTTTCAGATGTTTAGACATTTAAACATAACTGAAAACCACTAAACAAAATGCTCAATGTGTTACTTCTTGAGTATTAGTTCTAATCTGGGTATGTCAAATCTATCTCAGATTCAGGATTAAGTATGATGGCCAGGCCCTCCCTTATCCAGGCCCATTCATTTCTCTGGACTAGCAAAGAAAACACAAAGAGTGAAAAAATGTGTTAGCCCATGACTGTGTTGGGAAAGATACTTTCAGAGTTGCGTTGAGTGAGACGATTAAAGGCTGCGTATTTAATTCAAATGGGACCTTGAAGATGGCCTGTAGTTTGCATTCCATTAAAAGTTTTTAATAAGATTTCAACAAAAATAATAATAAAAAGCATTCCATTTCACCTTTGGTACTTCTTAACAATTCAGAGTATCACTTATAACTTGACCTTCATTTGACTTGCAACCACTCTGTGCTCTCAACAACATATTAAATTGTGTGCCAGTACTTTAAGGGCAAAATACGTGTCTTGTGTTACTTTACTCATTCTAATGTGACCTCTCAAATGTGTAATATTCAACTATATTTTGCTAAAGAGTTTTTCATAAGCACTTATCATTTAGATTATTTGAAAAGTCATTTTTAGAAGTTTATGAATGCATAGTGCTTCTATCAGAGAGAAGCGCTGAGCCCTCAAACACAAATGTTGCTTCTTTTCATTGATGACACTGATATTCCGCCGGGCTGAGGCAGTCACTTACTCTACTGCCTTTAATTTACGAACTGCTTCCTTAGGAGGGCTGCTATCAGTGATGGACAAATAGGTTGAGACAACAGAACAGGGGAAGTGATGAATAGTGCTTATTAAAGGTTCCAGGACTTTTGACTGATACTGAGAACCAAGCTTAATGACCAGATGTGTAACAAATACCAAAGATCATCAAAGATGCAATTGTACACCGAGACCTAGAATTTTGTTAATGAATGAAACTTGGATGATGCAAAGGGTATCTTTTTAGATATTGATTTTGTGGTACATGGGGCCCTGACTAAGGGAGCCAAGCACACTTGAGACCAATTTAAACGATGAATCTGGCAAGGCCTGAAATGGGGAGAAGAGACAGAGACAGTGCTTGTTAGTGTGAAGTGCTGTATCTGAGAGGGGCAAAATGCAAACCTCTGGAGCACTGGCCCTGGGGCATCTTGCTACACAGGAACACAGAGCTGGAGAGAGGGATTCTAAACAGGCAAGAGGAGTGGCAGACGGAAGCGTTGAGAGTCTGAGGACATGAACTCATACAGAGCTGAAAAGGGCTGCCATCTTTAAACTCGAATGGAGCAGCTGAACAGGAAGTAAGTCCTTAACCTGAAGTTCAGTTCTTCCATGGTTTGGTTGTTATTGTGCTGTGGGCTTCTGGAACTAAGACTTGCAAGAGAGGAACCTGAGCTGATTCTCACCTCTGCTCATGTGGGTCAGGTAAGCTGGAACTGTACTCCCCATGACTCTCTTCCTATCTGGCTCCCTGGCAGTGGTGGCCATCAGATTATCTGCTGGAACAAATGCAGCAGACAATGCCGTGCAGTCCACAGAGGGGCCAGGGGAATGGCGGGCTGCCAGGACTGTTGCAGATCTGTGGACAGGCTCTCTAACCATAGCTGTCTCCAAAAGTGGCACTGATATCCTGTGAAAGGGTTCAGAGCGTGCTGGTCAGTAGTCTTTGTTTCTGTAAGGAGTTGGAGGGTGATGACTGTATTTTTAAAGCCCATTTTATTGGTATAGCGTTCAGTAAAAATATCTGCAGGTTTTGGTAGTTTGCCTTCCTGTGTATCCATCTATCCGACTGTCTGTCTATCTATCTGTCTATGTATCTATGTGTCTATGTATGTCTGTCTGTCTGTCTATATGTACATATCTATCTATCTATCTATCTATCTATCTATCTATCTATCATCTATCTCTCTTTGTAGCTGTCTAGTTTTTCATTAGTTTGGGAAATTCCATCACATCTCCCAGCCAGACACTGCACTGCCAGCGGATCTTTCCTATGACCTCCATGCGCTGTTCCAGGCACACTTCTATTAGCTTCAGAGAACCTAAGTTTAAAATGCACTACACTGGAATCTGTTAGAAAAAATGTTTAGCAACTCCCATTGATTAAACATTACTGTAAGTTTCAAAGTGATTAAAAGCCACATAAATAAAGAATAGTGCAAAGTGCGGTCTCGCTCCTGGAGCCTGGGAAGGCGCCCTCAGAAGGGCTGAGAGCAGGGTCTGCTCATACAGACACGCCATGGGCCAGGAGTCTCCTCTGCATTCATGATGCCAGAGCACAGCAGTCTTGTATTTCTTTATTCACGGGATACTTTGGAATGAATTTCCCATGCAAGACGTTTTCTATAATTGATTTATCATAAGTACCGAAATGGAATTATATTTTATGGATACTTCCTGCTCTTCATTTCACTACATGCTGCATTGAGTCAACAGAAAGCTGTGTTAAGCTAGGACATTTATTTCAATTCAAATATAGCATGAGACCGTGTTCTGTAAAAAATTCAGGAGCACCCTTGAGTCCTTTCCTTTCGTTGTTTGTTCTCTTTTCAAATATGTTAGGTTCTTGTCTTTTTACAAGTGCATAAAGAGAAGCTGTGACGTTTATCTAATGAAGTGGGATGGTTTTTTTTCTGTTTGTATCACAGTATATGTGCAGGCTGACAGAAAACATGGGTAGCTCTCCAGCAAAATTTTAAAACACTTATTCTAGACTGAAACTTCAAAATTTGAGTTGGAAGTCAAAGCCACTTATTTTAGATATGTAGAGCAAGCATATTTTCTAGTATGAAAGATACACATTCTAAAATGTAAAAGACCATACTCCCAGGGTACATAGCTGGCCTTTCATGCTTTGGAGCAATAGGTGATTGCTGGAATTTTATTTTTCTAAACACTTAATCTGGAGTCCAGCCTCAGATTATTTATCACTTGTCCAAGGGTTTCTGCCAAACATTTTAAATTCAGTGTCTCTTTCTCCATCAGAGACCATCAAGAGGCTGTAGTGTGAAAGTAAACACAAAGTGGACTCAGAAGAATCATGTTGTCTCCTCTCCTCTCAGGCAGCAGAGTTTTCCAAATGAAGTTCATTGCATGGGTAATTTCCTATAACAACAGGGAGCTGGAGCTGGCTGGCTGACCAGGAGAAATTAATGAAAAGTAAAGAGGCCTGAACAAAGACAGAATGAATGAGTGAGCGTACCACCGCCCAACAGGAGAGGTCAGGCTAATGTGCCTGGAAGGAAGTGAGTGGAAGTCTACTCACTCAAGACCACATGGCTGACCTGGATTAAATGGACGGGCAGCCCCGAGGAATCCAGCTTGCCAGCTCACTGGGCAGCGTGCTGCTGCCTGTGTGGGGCTTGTGTTTGCCTTGCTTGAACGATGCCCGTCTTTCTAAGACTGTTAATGGTGTGTTCAATTTCAATTTCAAGCATTTCCACAGAGCTTTTGAATTATTGATCAGAGGGTGATGAGCAATGTGCCTACACCCATGTGTGAAGTTACTGGTTCATGCGGTGCTAGGCAGTATTATCTGAGGCAGGAAGGCCACGCTGGGAAGCGTTTTGTATAAGCAAGAGCTTCTTGGAAAATAAGAGCATCACGCTCAATAGAAAACAGCCCACTTTAAATCCAAGAAGTTAGTGAAACTCCTACTCCAGCAAGAGCTTGAGAGGGTAGAAATGCTTTTCTGTGTTGCAAAGAAGCAAAACTTCTGTTTCAGCACATCATCATGGAGTATAAAATTCAGTACTTGCATTTTCTACGAGAAAAGATCTGTAATAGAAAATTCTCTCTGGAAGCAATGTGCTGATTTTTGGCATATATCTTTTAAATTAGGAGAGTCAGAACTGCATAGATTCTTTCCTAGCACTTCCTTCCTCTGGGGTGTGCCCAGCCTGCAAAGCAGCAGGATGTGGGATGGGTGTTGGCTGGGGACCTCTGTCCCCTGGGGATAGGAAGTGCTCCCGTGGACACACCCGCACAGCTGCCTCTGCAGTGATTGCAGAGGGGAAAATACGCCCTAGACTGACCGATTTCACCAATACGTTTACTTCATATTCTTATATAACACACAATAAAGTACAATGCATGTATTGCTAGAATGGAATGCTAGTAACAATGGGTGTGGAAATAAATATAACCCATCCTTTGTGAATGTCTCCAGCCCCCGCCTGGCTCTCAGTTTTCAATATCACAAACCCAGGACGATGAACTTCAGCCGTCTCTCAATCGTGCATGAGCACAACCCAGGCGTTTATTGTAACTAAATAGGACGCCGCGGACACAGAGCAATGTGCTGCTAGACTTATGAGGAAGGAAGGGTGCAGACGACTTGTGTTTGGGCCTGGTGGGAGGAGGGAAAGCGGAAGTGCGGAGTCACGGGTGGAGGGTGCAGTCCGCCGGGGCTGCTCGGGGCACTGTGCCGGCTGACTGGGTGTCAGGTGGTGCCCCTCATCACAGCCCCGTTACCTGCACTTTCCCGCATCCAGAGGCAGCCAGGTTGCTCCGACAAGGATCTGCATGGCCAAGTGCAGTGGCCCTCACTGGGCGAAATTAGCACATATCCTGTCCCAACCACGTCAGAAGGGTGCTTCTGTTTATATTGAATAAACAGGCAGACCCGGCCCAGCCTTCTTTAAAAACACTATTATCTTGAGTGCATAAACAAGACTGACAAAATAGTTTTTCTTAAAAGGCACAGAGATGCATTTTGTATTCTGCTCCTTGGAAACAAAGATTTAGTTTCTGTCATTATAAAAGACCCTTGAAATAGAGCTGGAAGTGAAAGCTTGTGCGTTGGGGGATAGGCCCATGAAGAAAACTGAAGAAAATGCTTAGATCTACAAAGCCTTCTGCTCGTTTTTTATTTTCTTTTTCTGAAAACTGAATACAAGCCCTGGGAAGCATTATTTGCTCACACAATGCCTGACCACATGTGCAAGCCATTAAACGGGCGTAGTTCCCTGCCATTTTGATGCAGTCCAAAATAAAAATACAAACGCCACTAGAACAGTTTCTCCACATAGGCTCCAGCTGTCCCTTGTGTCATTAATTTTCTTCTCAAGTATAATAATGCACCCCTGACAATAACCTAAATAAGATTTTTGTAGAGGTCAGAAAGAACCCATGCCTAGGGGGAGGATTGTCCATGACAAGGCAGAAAAAAGAAATCAGTCCAAGTAGCTGGTGGAAAGAAAAGGATTTGAAATGATGAAGACAGTCTTAATCTTGCTATACTTGAGGAAAACATCAAGGTCAATGTCACATACTGATTCTTTTTTTCTGCAAAAACTACTCTCTTGAATTGAAATCACAGTTGCATTGCCTCATTTACCCACTCACTCATCCCAAAAGCATGTGCTCCATATCACTGTGTGACACATGTTCTATATGACAAAGAGGAGTCAGAACAGCAGGATGAATGGGTGGACAGGCAGGTGGACATATGGACAGATAGGTAGATAAATATTACATAGAAGTGCTGTCCTTGGAGATTACCACCTAATGGGTTTACAAAATAGTCAGCGTGTATGTAACTACAGAATACAAGGAGAAAGGAAGCAGTGAGAAGAGAAAAATGATGGAAGTTGTGGCAAGAAGCACCTAAGACAGTCCTTAGGGAGGCCTGGGACTCATGCCCTGTGCACTCCTTCATCTGATGTGGTTGGGTCCTAAGAGTTTTCCTCTACTTCTGCAAAAGGGAACAGCAGGCTGTCCTCATGCATGTGACCTGTCCATGCAGGATCCTGTATGTCACTGCACTGCCATCAACTTAAAATATTTAATAATTTCCCCTATTTAAATTGTGTAAGTCAAGCAAGACAATGACCACAAGCACCAGCCAGAGAGATGTGTCCAGTCTGTGTGTCTGGTTCCTTCCCTTGCCTTGCTGTCCACACACAAAGTGTTGAGCGCTTCCTACAGGGAGAACTGCAGTGGTCCCTGCAGTCCCAGGAGTCTGGAGGGCTCCCGTCCATCCCAACAGTCACCTCCCCCTGATCAAACCGCAGCTGACGTAGAGTATGAAAGAGGCCTGAGAAATGTGAATGGCTGATGACATTTACTCTATTTCTTGTGTGCACTGCCCAATTTAGTCAACTAAGCATGCTGAAAATCACAGCACAGGTGGGAAGGGAAAGACGAGGCCGACCAGCTCTTCACAGGAGTGAACCAGAGGTTGGAGGGATGAGAATGGAGATGGTTTTCTGCAGTAGTCTCTGTTCTTCTCATAAGAATGACATTTCTAAGCTTGTAGGAAGTTAAAAATACGAATGATACAATTTTGATGATTCTGTTTATAAATTAAGTGTTCTTGTTTTTGCAGTCAAACCTGGCACAAAATAATATAAAATTCATGCTAATAGTGTATGATTTTAGTTTTTTCTCTACTCAGTTTGACATAGCAAATAAACACTGTCTCAGCAAGTCAAGAAAGAGGGGTCAGTAGGGGAGAAGATAAAGTCTTTAGAAAAATTTATTTTCTACTTTTTGAATTAGAGACTATCTATATTCTTTCCCCAGTGGCCCCACAATCAGTAGGCAACATCATTTCCAAGATTAGGTTACAAATGTACTTCAGCCTCCTTCTATCTCTTTGTCTCTGTCTTCTGTCTAGCCTCCACATTCCCTAACTCTTTCTTAGGAGTTATGAGACAGGGAAGAAAGGAACTCTGCTGCTCTCAGATTCCTGACCCCCCAGAAACTGAGAGATAATACATGCCAGCTATTGTCTTAAACTGCTAAATTGTAGTAGGAGTCATTATGGGACAAAAGAAAATGAACATGTTAAGATTTGGTGGTATAAGGCTGACTTCCAAAGACCAGTGAAGGCTTACGTGGCCGGAAGCTTATGATAAGTACTATGTTGTGAGAAACAGCCTTGTAAGTAGAGGCTCATGTCTGGTCTAGGCTTAGGAAGCACTTCCCATGGGCTTTGCTCGCAGGACTCCTTCATAATCTCAAACTGAGGCTTCAAAGAATTTTTATTTATGGATATATTATATCTATCAATATTTATCACAAGAGAAAATAAACAGGCACTTAACATTTTGCCCTTATTAATTCATTTAGAAATAATACATTACACATTGATAAACATATTTTTAGAAAAAGAATGGATTTTCTAAAAATAAATTTAGTGAAAGGAATGTCTGTGTGTACATTTTTGAAAAGTCTTTTAATGTTTGGCTTAATAAAAGAAAACTGAATTCGAATACCGCCTTCTGCATCCAATCTGTTGAATAATACATATCAAGTAGTCTTTGGAGAGGTCCACTGCGTGTTTCTGTAAGAATGAGAATAAAAAAGCCCAATAATATCTTAGTCCCTGAACTACACATTGAGATCAACTGATCTAGGGCACAGAGATTAGAGAGTTCAGAGCGCATAGTGGGTAAACCACACTGCAGAAGGAAAAATAAGGTTTCTCTCAAAGGCTTGCATATCATACTCAATAATTTAGTAGAGAATTTGGCACACATTACTTCTTGTCCATTCCAAAGACATTTCTTCTCCTTTCGTCTTTGCTAAAGAATTCTGTATTTTGTTCAGAGTGGAAGCTCGTGTTCCCAGAGTGCGTGTCTCTCGGGCGCCCCCTTGCTCATAGTTCTGATAAGCACAGACGTATTAGAAGCCAGAGCACAGAACAGAATTCTGCTGCTGCAGCAGGTGGCCAGGACAATCTGGGAGGTTTCCTGGAGGAAACAGGGCTGCACCCTGCCCCGAATGCTGTGCTGTTGCAATCTGCTGTGGCCTGTCTGTTCAGTGCAGAGAAGGGAACATGGGTGCGGCCGAGCTGAACCACATGGATACTGCTGAGTCACTCTGTCACCTTGGACTGCAACTGCCTGGTCTCTTTATGTGAGTTTGATCCACAGCTGCTGAAGATACTAGGACTGTGTACCGACAAGGCCACTGATGCCCAGAAAAACTGAACTGGGCACCACAGCGTGGAATTCCAACTAAGGGATTATGAAAATACCTGAGTTAAAGGTATTATAAATAACAACCACACTGGTTTCAAACAAAAACAAAAAATGTAAAAGGATAAATCGATTTTTTTTTTTAACTTGGGATTGAACTCGGGACTTTGTGCTTGTGAGGCAGGCTCCAGAATCACTAAGCTATATCCGTTGCTAAGATGGTAGAGGTAAAATCCGTAGGGCTTGGCATTGACCAGAGGGACACTGTGTTGTGTGACTAGCAAAACAAAAAGCCAGCGTTAGTCTGGCCATGGCTAGCTTCCTGCCTGGGTGACACCGCACACACAGTAGGCTTTGAGATGAGAGACGAGAGCGTGATGGGTTTGATTTAAGTGGTGTGAACAAGGGTGGAGCTGAGTCACTTGGTGCTTAGATACCATGACACAGGACACAGCTGAGCTGATAGCCTGGTTTCCTTGTCTTTGCTCTGACATGTCTCCTTGGTTACACACACCTCGGTCACCCTGGCTAGAACTGGGTTATTCACGACCCACTTCTTTAACACTCCCGTCCCATACACCTAGTAAGTCTCATGCCATTGCTCCATCTTTGTATGTGGGTGCTCATTTCTATGAACCTCACAGGAATATCGGCTGATCATATTTTTCAAGCAGAACATAAACTCGGTATGGAACTTCTTAGTGGAACTCCTCATCTGGCTTGTTCACTTCTCAGCGCAGTGCTGGAACAGTGTCTGACACTTAGTGGACATCGGGGCACCCGAGCTGAAAGTATAAGTGGAGACTCAGAGTACTATAGCTGGGCTATCAAAATATTTGCCCATCCTGTGCTTAGCAGCAAACACACCTTGGACTTGCATAGGTGTCCGGTGGCTAAATACAGAGGTAACATCAGAAGTTGACTGAGTACCAAGGAGTGACCTGAATGGTTTTTTACATTTCAGCACTGGACTCATGTCAGCTCCATGCATTATCTCACTGATCTTACAGGTACAGGAGGCAAAGTTCAGAGAAGCTGGGTAATTCATCTAAGACCACAAGGTTAGTGATGAGCTAGGCCTGAATGTGAAACTAGATTACCTTTGTGCAGAAGCATTTACAGATATTTTCATGTGACGGATGCCATTGTAAGATATGTTTGGCCAGCATGTTTAGTTTTCAAAGAAAATGATCTGAATCATTCTGTTTTTGGGCCTTGTCAAAGGCCATGGTGGACACCATTTAATCTTTCAGGAAAAATAATTTTTGGTTTTGAAACTAGATCACTCACCTAATATATGTAATAAATACCTGCTCTAATATTCAGCAAAAGAAGACTGACTAAGCAATAGAGGCTTTAACACTAAAAACAAAAGTAATTGTTCTACTGAGGAGACACAGCACTTCGAGCCCCACCTGAAGGACGCTGAAACGACCCAGAGGCCTTTGTAAAGTGTGACACTGACAGGGAAGGGAAGATTTGCTTCCCTTGAAGTCACATACTGCCTGTAAGTGGAAGTTACATGAGTTAGAAGGTCAGTCTTGACACCTTCCCTCTTAAGGCTGCAGAGACACTATTCACAAAGAAAATGACCGCCACTGACCCATTGTATTTAAAACAGATTCTGCCTGAGGGTGATTTTCTCCCTTGGAGGACAAAGCAGGCTATCCACTGAGACAAGGGATCTGAGCTTTACAACACATTTTTAGCTTTCACTCCTGGACACGAGACAGAAAAACAAGATGTAAGTGTTCTTTTATTGGGCATTCAATTAAAACATGTCATGACTTCTCCATTAGTGTGTACAAAGTCTAAAAATGAGTTCAACAAGGATGTGTTGTTATGTTGAGAAAAAGATGAAAGTATATAACCCTGGGCAGTTCATTTAATTTCTCTCAGCTTCCCATTTACAAGCAGTAACAAACTGAGATAGAATGATGTGATCCTCATGGCTCCACCCAGCCAGGGTTAGCACATCAGGGTTATTTGAGAAGCAGCTCAGGCAGGAAGGAGCCCAGGCAGGCAGTGGAGCCAGACCTCCACCATCACATCCGCCCAGGGCCCTGGGTACATTAGCTGAGTGGCATGGTAGGACCCCTCAGAGCCCTTTTCGCCTGACTCCTCAGGAGCAGAAGTTCAGTAATACCTGTAAGGTCCTTCTGAGTCCACAGTAAACATCACTCATGTAGTGTGAGAAAATGTTTCCTTCATATCTTACAGTAAACATTTTCTCTAATAACAACACACGTAACTGCTCCACAGTGGTGTGATTTTCTTACTCTAATGGGATTGTCTAATGCCTACAGTATTACTTCAAGTACAATAGGTACTTGAAGTCAAAGCATTCACTTGGTTTCTGTGATCGTTATGGTTGTTTATACTCCTCCTCATGGGCCTAGCTCGGATCACTGAGTACTGAGACTCAAGACCAAGGGAAATGGTGCTTTGCAGACTGTGAAGAATTGCTAGGATGAGCCGGAGCACCATTACCCAGACACTAGCAACCAGAGAACAGAGCATTTCTTCATGATCTCAATAATAAATGATGGAGATGTAGGCAGGACAGCTGGCATCACCACAGAGTAAAATAAAAGAGTGAAGATAGAAGCAAAGAGAAACACATTTGAGATATAATTTGTGAAGTAAGCAGTTCAAGAAACCTCAGTTTGGTGATAACAGTTCTTAGGTATGTTTTCACCAAACTCATGTGATGGGTCTTTAAATTCCCTTACTGTGATTGGAGGCCTTGAGGGGAGGAAATCAACAGAGCTTGATTAAAGGCACTCAAGAGAAAGTGGCAGCATAAAAACTCAGGCCAGGCCAACTGACTTCTGCATCAGCTCTTTGTTCAACTGCTTTACCTTAGGACTGTTTGTTTGGGTTAGAGTTTTACACAAAGCTTGTGCCCTCTCCAGCTCCCTTGTTTAATAGCTCTATCTATTCTTCCATTTTTTCACCTATTGTTCATCCACCCATCCACCCACCCATCCACCCACCCACCCATCCATCCATCCATCCAAGCGCGTGTCTTTCTGGTAAACATGGCCAGCAGGAATTGAGCTCTTGGTTCATGGCCAATGAACAAAAATGAAGAAGGTTTGTCACATTCATACTTTCACACAGCGTGATCCCTGCGTTCTTGGACTTCAGGTAGAAATCAATTGCAAAATGAATTTCTATTCTGGTAAGGTCTTTGTGTTAGGCAGTAAGAATTTTCTTCATGTGAAAGAAATTTTCTAAAAAAGAATTAGTTTTACTCATTTGTGCCCCCCATCTTTTAAAAAGGAAAAACATGATTTTTGTTTCAAACAGAGAGATCAATTAGTGTTTTTTTTTCTATTTAAAGTTCACAATGAGACTTAAAAAGTTCTATTTAAAATATTAACACAATGATCTCAAGTAGAGTTTAAATATAATTCCTAAAATTTAAAATTAGCTTTAGTCAAAGGTAGAGCTAAAAAAGACGTTGATTTCCTTTCTCTTCTACTCTCCTCATCACCTCTCCACGGGAGGGAAAGTCACTAATGTGTTGCACATTGTTGGAACCAAAATGGACTTATCTCTTTTTTTGTTCTCTGTTCTTTTCACTAATCTCCACATTGCTAGGCCCCATATGGAAAATCAATTTCTGCTTTATTCATGTAAGCTTGGTTTTATCTTCCTAAATATATCCTCTTGTCAGGAACCAATCGAGCACTTTGGTCTCTGTTTATAAATCGCTGTTCTGTTCTATGCTCTGGTTGTGATTTTCTCTGCCTCTTTGTCCTCCTGTGTCATAGGCCTCATGGCCCTGGAGATCGGAAAGCGCCACCAACAGTCCTCACAATTGTCTGATCCTCTGTCAGGCACCTAAACTGTGCTGGCTGGGGACAGGGCGGAGCTGAGCCACGGGCCCAGCCCACCTCCTGGGTTCCTCAAGCTTCCAGGAGATATCTGACCCTCTCCCACCCGGCGAGGGTGCAGGGTGGGACACGCCTGCCTGAGGCTTCCGGCCACTCCCTGTTTGTCCCTTGTCTTTGGAAATAGCTGCATTAGGAGGCTGGTCAGTGTCACTTGTCAACTTGATGTGTCTTTCTTCTTTCACCTTTAATTTCTCAATTCTTCTTTCTCAGGAGTGAATCTCGGCCCACAGCCACCCTTTCAGCATCAGTCAAGGCTGGACATCATGCTGCCATGATTAATAAATATCTCCAACATCTCAGTGACTTAAAATAGCAAAAATCTTTGCAAGGACGTGTTGAGTAGCACATGAGCAAAGCCACGTGAGAGCTTTACCCCCAGCATCACATGATGGGAGGAAGGTGCAGGGAATGTTGTGGGGATGGGATTTCCTTCTGGACCTTGTGGTGTGAGTGTGTGGAGATGGTCATGAAGAGGCAAACGGACAACCTCAGAGTAGTAGCTGCCAGAAGCCTTGGAGCGAGCTAAATGGTGGCTGCTCACCGAGAAATCCATGTTCCCTCCAACGGTCCAGTTTCCCTGGGACTGAAAAGTGGGTCATGAACATTTTTGTATCAAACTTTTTGTTAAATATACTTTTGTAGCAGTCACAGAAAATAGCAAAGTTCTATTTCTTCTTCCTACTGTGTGTCACTCAAGGATCCAGGATGACAAAGCCGTCACCTATTTGAACACTGTTGGCTACGGGTCCAGGAAAAAGGAAGAACTCTGGCGTCTTATTCTGAGGATCTCAAATCTCCCGCAGGTCAGTCTTCATCTGAACGACCGAGAGTCTCCAACCTCAGAGGAGCCTCGTGCCGACTGGGAAACCCTCACTGAGCATAGAGGCGGCCATTTTACTTTTTAATTAAGCGCACAGAAGATAACAGCTCTTTACTTTTTTTCCCTTTGGTTTATTCTGATTTCTTATCTCTTAATTAATATGTTCTGAGATCCTTCCAGTACCTAATTTATCCTTTCTTTAAAATATCCCATTACTTTCAGTAAACATTTTCAGTCACTTTCCCCAGCAGTTTAGATCTTTGGCTGCCTTAGTGTCTGTTCCCATCCTCAGCCCCACATCTATTTTCTTTATTAGGTTTCTCTGAACTCCTGCAGCCCTTTCTGTCTGCATCACACAACCTAACCTTTAGTCTTCTGCCTCCTGGGTATTCCAGTTGGTTCTGCCTTTATCAACCAAGTTAGAACACGACTCTCTCCAGCTCCCTCCTGGTTCAAACTGACTCTCCCTCCTGCTCCCGTTTCCGCAGTTGTCCCATTATTCCTGCCCATCCTAAACCACTAAGTCTTTATGTCTGTTTCACTCATTCTTAAATTACTTGCTTCTTCTAACTGTGCAGACACAAAACTCTTTCCTCTTGAACCCGATACCCCAGCGGGGATCGCGTGACACAGTCAAAGTGAACCCATGTTGCCACGTTCAGGGGGGACATGGCTCTCTGCGCCTTCCACCATATCCTTCTCTCACTTATCTATTCATCATGCATTTATTCATCCACTTATTCAGGACCTAAGTGCTTTCTTGGAACTGTGCTTGTTACTGAGGAAGCCACAAATTAAATACAAGTCTCTGCTCTCCAGGAGGGTTAATTCCGGTTAAGGAAATCAGATATCCACAACACAAGGTAACTAAATATTGATGTGCTTCAAGCAAGGACACAGATACAAGGCTGAGGGGCACAGGGGTGATGATCCTGCTCTGGAGTGGCTTGGTAAGGCATCTAGAAGGAGGGGCACTTGAGATGAAATTATCTGGACTTCTCTCAGAGCCACATAGTCAGACTGATTCTCTTCACAAAGGCTTATGAGAGCCTTCATGAGCCTTCATGACCACACCCTGAACTTCTTCCTTCTTCGTAAGACTTTTTTGGGATTGTGAATGACCTGATGAAGCTCATCATGAATCTTATGTCTTCAGACTCTGAATTCTCCTTGCCCACAGTCCTGGTTCCACAAAGCTGGGTGTGGCCCATCCTTGTTGATCTACTGAGATGGAAAACCTCAGAAAGACATTCCCCAACTTCCCACTCTTAAGTGAAAATGTTCTCTTGGAAGATCCAGGGTTTTGTAACTCTGCTTTTGTTATAAAACATTTATTTTCTGAAAGCATCTTACTTGATCCTTATCCTCTACTCATCATTGCTCCCATTCTTTCATGATATATATGGTTTTTAAGACTCAGAAATTTGCATCTGACACAGTAGTATTGAGGTTCAGCCAGAGCATGACCCTTTGGGTGTATAAAAAGAATCTCTCAATGCTATGGAACTTCACTGAGTGTAATGTTTTGCAGGGTCTATTACCAAACCCCTGTCACCAAGTTCTTTCTCCCGAATGAGTGTTTTGCTCTACAGTGAATGTTATGGCCAGTGGAATGGGATAGAAGTCCAGTGTTATTTTCAGAACTACCTGATTTAAAAACAAAACACGCAGGACCTTCCGTCTTGTTTTCTGTCTGTGAAATGAATGATAGAACCCCAAAACCTACAGGGGCGAGCTCATCATTTGGAAAGTACGTACGCACCTGAAAGAATGCACAAAGGGCTCACTGTTTAAAACACCTGCCTTGAATTGTGATTAGCATCAGAAACAAAGGTGTGTGTGTGTTTGGGTACATGTGTGTGTGTGTGTGTGTGTGTGTGTGTGTGTGTGTGTTCACATGCACATCACATAGGCTACAGTGCTGACAGTTTGTGGTCATATAAGACAGGATTTAGTGGGTGCCATCATAACTAACACACTAGAGCACTGTCTCTTCCACCACTCAGTCACACATGGTTTTCTAACTTTTCAGGCAGTAGGTACATCCTCAGTTAGAACCTAGTCCTTCTTCTGAAAGGACTGTTTCAGGATCTCCTTTCTCCTTGACATCTGTCCTCTAACATTATTCACTGAAAAATACACAGACCCTTGAATTAGAAGAAGCTGAGGTTGAACTCAAACACCCATCTCAACCTAGAGACATACACTTAACGTTTGATTATCTCTCAGATACTTGGCTTCATCTCTTCTAAGGAGGAAAATAAAATCTAACTCATCATTCTGTTGTTAAGGATTAAATTTGTTCACAGGAGCAATATAGGTTCTTCTGTTTTCCTCAGGACACCTCCCTCACTTCTGTATATCTGCAAACCTTGCCAAATCTTTTAACATAAAAAGGTGATCAGATCAAAATTTTCTCATTTTGTATGACTTACATAACAATCATATTCTTTACTCTTACTTAAGAGTAAAAAATTTAAAAAGCTCTATAATAATATGATAATAATACTTTATTATCACAAACCAAATGATCTAATTTCTCAGTTGTTCATAACAGGTCTGGGATAAATGAATGAACAGCTCAAGACCTGCCATCCAGGACCACCCTAGGGTCCTGGATGCTCTTCTGTAAGCTGCGATATCAACAACTGCTGTCTGTATGCAGCAATTACAACTGGAAAACCTTCTGTTGAGTATGTCAGATGTTCTGCCAAATCTCTGGCTGAGATAGTTGATAATTAAGAGGTGACTATGGGATATGCTGGCCTCTCTTTTTAATTTCATATGGAGCCAGCCAAGCCTAACAATGACACAGAGAATCTGGATATTGGTATTAAGTTCTTACAGAGAGTTAGCTCTGCAGAGATAGGATTTTACAACTTTAGTAGCTCATTGTTAATGTATTATAAAGTTTCTAGGTGAATAATGTTGTGGTAATCAAGGATAGTGCCTTTCATTTAATTCAAAATCCTTCTAAAGGCACACAATATAAATTGCTGTGGTGCTAAGCACTAGTAAAAACTATCTCTTGTTGGATGACTTGTCTTTTCTAATTACACTACAATGGTTATTCCTTTTCTTTTTTACCTTTAATGCAAGGCACTCAGAGATAAGCTGTTTGATTAATCAAAGTAGATTCTCTTACCCTTGGTTTTCAAAAATCTGTTTTTTACCTCTTACAGTCCATCTTCTATCTTCTTCTCAACATTATTCCTTTATTCATGTCTTGAATTATTCCTCTGATTTAAAGAGCTTCATTGTGTGTTTATCTTTTGCCACAGTTACTTTAAATCCTTTGAAGAGCTTCTTATTTTCTGTGGTTTCTAAGAAGATGATTAACTAATATGAAAATCTGAGTTCTGCTATGGTACAGTTAACACCCTGGGATGTGTTGCCTTCCAGACAGAATAGTTCATCTTCTCTCACTTATAAATAAGTTGGTGGAAATTTTAGGCCAAAAAGAAGAGGAGCGATGGCACCAAGGGCCCTGGGGTCTGATGGGGACAGTGCTTCACAGCTCACAGGAGTTTGGATCCCATTGTAGGTAATGTGAGACAACAAAGCAACCAGAACCACACACCCCAGCCCCATGTTTCTTACAGAAAACAGAGTCCAGTTTGGTGTAAGAACTGGAGTACAGGTCATGAGGACAGAATAAAGCTACAGAAATAAATCCTTGCCAAGAGAATTCACCGAGGAAAGAACAAATAATGAGTGTTAGAACAAATAATGTTCTATCACTGGATTAGCAAATGCAAAATCTGAATTGGGATTTCTCCTAATTCTGTATCTGTATACAAATATTAACTTCAAATTAGATTAGGAGCCTCAAAATAAAGCTAAAACTGTAAACTCCTTACTGGAAAATATAGGAATAAATCTTTATGACCTTCAGTTAAGCAAAGCTTTCTTAGGTATAACCACCAATATGAACAGCATGTGAATGAGAACTCACTCAAATTAACATTTGTTTTAAACTGAAAGTGTAAATGTGATCTAAAATATATGGTACTGTGAATTAGGAAGAAAATGTTCAAAAGGGAACTGGTGGGCAGAGGGAAGCAAAGGGAAAGAAAAAATCTGATGGCAAAAAGGAAGAAATGGAAACAAAGCTTAGGTATATAGGGGAGTTGAGGGGCTGGAGGAAGGGCAGGCGGATGGGAAAAATTAAGAATCAAGATAAATCATATGCAAATTCTCAGTGATGAATGTGCTCATAATGTATACCTAAAATGTTCAAATAAAGTCATAAAAGAAAAAAGGAAGAGTGAAAAAGCAACTTCATATCATGGAGAAACTTTACAAATCACCTACATGAGAGAGGATTTTTGACTAGACTATATTTTAAGAACTCAATTCAGTAATAAATAGGTAATTTAACTTAAGAATGTGTAAAAGAGCTGAAAAATATTTCTCCCCTGAGATATCTAAATGCCTAATGTATACATAACCAATATTATGAGCCATCCGAGAAATGCAAATAAAACTAACAAGTAGTATCTACCAATTCCTACCTAGCAGTATTTTAACCTTCAAAAGACAGATATGAAAAAGCACTGGCAAAATTGCAGAGAACTTCAGGCATCCCGTGCTGCTGGTAGGAAGATAAGAGGAAACATTTGGAGAGTTCTTCAAAGAGTTAAACTCAGAGTTATCGGATAAGCCAGCAATTCCATCAATAAGTATAGAATCAAGAGAATGCAAACCATGTAGGCAAATATCTACAACAGCTTTATCATGACAGCCAAACACTAGGAGCAGCTCAATGTTCATTAATCCAACTCAGATACACTGTATCTGTATTAAAATATTTTCATCCATCAAAATAATAGGTACAGGTACCACTTTCAATAGGGATGGCATTATGCTAAGCAAAAGAAGTCAAAAGGGCCACATATTAAATTATTTTCTTTATGTGAAATGTCTAGAGCATGCAAATCTATGAAGACAAAGTAGATGAGTGACTGACTGCATACTGCTGGAGGAGGACACTTGGGTGGGGAGAGGAAGGGGCTAATGATAGATACAAAAAGTTTTTGGGTGGGCCGGGGATATAGCTCAGTGGTTCCGGCGCCTGTCTTGCAAGCGGAAGGACCCGGGTTCAATCCCCGGTAACCACATAACAATACTGGGTGTGGAGACTCACCCCAGCGGCAACCAGTACCACATACCACAGTGCCGGGCGTGGTGGCTCACGCCTGTAATCCCAGCACTCGGGAGGCAGAGGCAAGAGGATTGCTGTGATGTGAGTTTGAGGCTGAGCTCAGGGCCAGCCTGAACCACAAAGTGAGACCCTGTCTCAAAAAAAAAAAAAAAAAAAAAAAAAAAAACGTTTTTGGAGTGATGAAAAAAGCTGTGTGTAAGACTGCATAACCTGGGGAATATCCTAAAAACCACTCAGTTCTATACTCTCATAGGTTCTGTGTGAATTTCTTCACAAGACATGTATGTGCTGTTCTATGCAAAAGAAAGCAAACAGAGACCACAGAAGTGATGAGCTCCCACCCGAGGTGGAGCTCTCTACTCAGATCTTCTGATCCACTGGCCTTTCCACAGGGCCACACAGCTGTTCTCCTTTTTAAATGTCGCTTTAATATCTCCAATGATACAATGGCACGAATGGTTCAGCCCTTTCCTTTTATTATATGTTGATCATTCTTAGCCACTCACAAGCCTCCTCTGTATATCTGTTAAGATTAGATAATCTCCACTGAGAGGAGACAGTGGCCTCAAAAGCATAAGGTTTTTACAACATAAGGCCTTTGCTCTGGCAGCACCTTCATGACATGCTCATACCCAGACAGAAATAATGTTTCCAGAGCAACTGCAACATGATTATTATTATAATAGTTGTTACTGAGCTCTAAAACATGACAGAGTACTTCTCAGGAATATATGATAGCTCTACACAAAAAATATCAGATATTCATTGATGGTTAACTTCGTGTGTCAGCTTGTTTGTGCCGCAGAAAATTTAGACATGTGCTGTTCAAGTATGACTCTGAGTGTGTCTGGAGGATATTTCTGATGAAGTGGGGGAAGCATTTGATTGGTGGGCTGAGGATTAAGACCCATCTCCTTAATGCAGGTGGGCTGTGTCTAATCAGTTGAAGTCCTGAACAAGAAGGAATTCCTCTTACATGACGGCCTTGAGCTGGAACATGGAGTATTTCCTGCCTCTGCAGTTTGCACTTGAACTGAAATATGAGCTCTTTTGGGAACCAGAGCCTTCCGTAGTCAGACTGTAAGTAGACCATCAGCTCTTTAGGGGTTCCAGCTTGCTGACTCCAATCTTGGGACATTTTTTTGCTTCCATGTGAGTTATTTCTCATAATCTCTCTCTTTTACTTATTTTGCTTCCTCCCCCACTCCATATTCTATTGCTTCTATTTCTCTGTAAAATCATAATTAAACCAGGTATTGATATTTAGCATGATTTTCAAAGAACAGAATTTATTTCCAGGCAGGTCTGGAATTTCTGGCATGATTCTTTCTAGTAGGAAAGAGAAAACTGATTATCCATAGTGTTATCCGGCAAAAGAAATATGCAAAATATCACCAATAGACACTCCTAATCAAGTACTTAGAAAAAACAAAGACCTGGGTCATGATATGATAATGTCAAATGTTTTGTGCAAACTGATAAATATAGTAGCACTGCCTGGTTGCTATTTATTATCATGGACAAAGTGGGGAAACAGAAGATAATTACAGGGATTCAAATTTTTAACCTAAATGCTGCATAAGTCATCTGGAGGATTCCCTATGTCATCTGAAGTACAGCCTCTCTTCTTGTAGTCACAGGGGTGACACTGATGACAGGGAAACCCAAAATCTCATCCTGTGACTGACTGAATTACAATGCAAGCAGAAAACCCTACCTCTACAGTCTGCTTTCAGGCCAGCAACACACCTTCAGTGTCATGTGTCAGGGATTTGTCAGCGCTCCATACTACATCACAAGTTAGTTCACAGAAATCCTGATTATTCTCCCCTCTTGAAAGGTACAACTCCAGTCCTTTATGCTAATGGCATTATATTGATTGGAGCTAGAGAACAAGATGCTGAAACTTTACTTACTGGTGTGGCATTTGCACGTCAGGAGGTGGAAAAATAAGTTTCACATAAATTCAGGAAAACTTAGTGAAATTTCTCAGAGTCCAGCAGTGTGGGATGTATTGAGCTATCTCTTCTGAGTTAAAGAATAACTTGTTTCACGTGCCTCTCTCACAGCCAACAAAGAGGCACCATGCCTAGTTGGCTTCTTTGCTTTCTGGAGGCATACAGTCCTTATTTGAGCTTGCTGCTCAATGTATTTACCTTGTGACTGAGAAGCTGCTAGATTTGAGAGCACTGAGAATAAGAAAAAGCTCTAGCACAGGGCTGGGCTGCCTGGCAAGCTGTTCTGACATTTGAACTGCAGGGCGGGCAGATCGAGTGGTGGTGTAGTTGCCTGGTGCTTCCACTGTCCCGAGCAGACCTCTTCCCTGAAACAGCAGCTTGGTAGAACTACAGCATGGCCTTCTCAAGGCTCAGGCACGTGGCAGTCAGATGGCAGGAATTTTCAGTGTGTGGTCAAAGTCATCCAAAGCGCTGTGACGCACTCTGACTCAGCACGCACCGAGTGTTCTCCCACGGTCCAGGCCCATGCTCAAATCAACAGATGGGGATGGAATCACCTCTAATGACTGCCTGACACACTTTTCCCCCTGTCTTCATCATCTCAGCTTTGCTGGCCCCGTGGTCTTAGCAACAAAGAAAACATGACTGCAACAAGAAACACATCAAAGGTTCTAATTACTAGGAAGTTACAATGGTGTCCTGGCCTCTTCCGTCTCCTCATGCCTCTGAATCCACATGCCCAGAAGACAAGTGCTACGCTGTCTGAGGAGTGACCCTGGCTGCACGGGGACTCCGGACTTTTCTCCCAAAACTGAAAAATAATGAAGATCTCTTAGGGAATCTTTCAGTGTTAAATGCTCCAGAATGAAAATCAGGAAAAGACACAACCACTACTCTAACCCAAAGGCCAAAAGACTGAGCTCCCTCGAAGATAAATGTCCGAGTCTCTTCACCAGCTAAAACCTGTGAGGTGCAAGGTGCTTGTTGAAAGCAAAGAAAATACAGTGGGAGAAAGTAGTTAGTTATAAACACCAAGCCTGACCACATGATCAGTCAGAGAAATAAGGATAAGAGTCAATATTTCTCCTTATTTTGTCCTCAGACCAGACTGACCGATGTCATGGTCGACTCTCTGTGGTCTCAAGCTTGTCAGCTGGAGATCCAGGGACTCAGCAGGATTCATGACGGCACAAGTCAGCTCCACGTAAGAGACCCGTGTTCTCTCTCTCTCCCTTCTTTGTTGTGGTACTGGAGACTGAGGTACATAGCAACTGCCTTTTATTTTGAGAAAAGGTCTTACTAGGCCTTGAACTTGAGATCCTTCTGCCTCACCTTCCTAAGTAGCTGGGATTATAAGCAATATCTATCTTTCTATGTTCTATCAATGTATCTATCTATCTATCTATCTATCTACCTATGTATCTATCTATCATCTATCTATCTGTGTAAATATCTACCTACTTGCCTGTCTATTTACCTAGCTAGCTAGCTAGCCACTGGATCTATTTCTCAGGAAAACCCTGACTAATACACTAATATATTGATCAATACAGGGCTTCCAAATATCCAAGGTTGATGCAATGCCCATAACTGTGTATTTTTCCCAGATCAATATAGATTCATAGAAAGAAAAATAATAGTTAAATAGAATTCAACTGCATTTAGCTATCAAATAGTTGTATTTACTTATTCTAATTGATAATTTTCATTATGCTTCAATATCCTCAAGTCCAAATGTATCCAGCTATGTACGTTTATTGCAGAAATACATCACTAATGTGAAGCTTATATTTTATTTCATTTTTATTTTTGCTTTTTTCCCAATTGCCATGTGCTTTTCCCAGATATACATGTCCTAATGTCTACCGATTATAAGCCCTTATGGCTGCTTGGGACTTAATGTACTTCTATTACTTCAGATAAAACAATTTTGATTACAGAAAGCTCATCCTAGGAAGAGCTCAGATAACAAAGCACAATCTGAAAAAAGGCTCTGAAGAGGCAGCAATGAATGAAAAGGGCTGCGGCAAACACTCTGGGAGATCATCTGTCTCCAGTGCATCGTCCCGGTTTTCTATGTTCCTTCCACGTCATGACAAAGGAATGAATGGAACCGCTCCTTACTCATTTTATTTTGCACTGGGGGGAGCTAGAAAGTCGGATATTTGTTTTCATTATTTATTTCTTTTCTTTCTTCTTAGCATAAAACGCATTTAGACCTTGAGCAGTATTGATTTTTCAGTTGGTGTTGCACATAATTTTACAATTTGCTCAATCATTTATCAGATCTTACGCATCCTGTGTGTGAGAGAAAATGTCGGGGTGGACTGATGTCGGCTGTAAGGCAACTGCACAGAGGAGCCAGCACAGCAGCACGTTACCACTAGGCGGGAACTGCTGAAGACCAGCAAACGTTTCCACCCAATTTAACACACCTCCAGGAGGACACGTTCTCAGTGATCACTCTTACATGACACAGCTGCTTTTATCTGGGTACAGAAAATAGTGATGTTTTCAGTAGCAAGCTGTTTAGTCTCCTGAGCATAACAAAGATATTACCTGATGCAGACCCAGGCTAGGAGGCCCAGTAAGCATTTTAACCACACCTGTCAGGGCAGCACTCTGAAGTCTATCTGTACTGAGGGATGCTTAAAAAGGTGAGAGGGCAACGAGAATCCGAACCACAGAAATTAAACTGAAATGAAAGTGCTTGTCAGTAAACGTGTCCAACCTTCGCAGCAGTCACCCAGCAACTGAGCCAGAAGCCTAAGTAAGAATCTTCAAGAGAGATGGCTGTGTTGATGTGAAAAATATGTTTAAGTTTGTGTAAACACTCCCACATATGGGGAGGAGCACGTGTCTCTGAATTCTGGTGGTTCTATTGGATAAAAGTAGTGTTTTTCTACAATTTTCATATTTCTCTACTTAAAAAAAATCTGTACAATAAATAGGTACAGCTTTTACAATCAGAATAAAAACAGATTATGATGTAGCCATTGCAAAAGTCCTTTTTGGCTTTATATTTTATATATATTTTAACTGTTCAATTGGAGAGTACGGCATGGCATTACTAGTAAGGTGGGGATTAAAACCCATTGATGTAGGACCTATATTTCTCTTTCACTTATTTTGGTAAGTCTTTTTTCCTAGTCATTGGTGGTTCTATTTCTCCTGTCAAATAATTTCTATTCTTAACACAAAAACAGATACTTACAAGAAAATAAGCCTGTTCTTGCCATTTAGAAGGCCAAGACCAGTGAGGACAAAAGCTACCTCTGTCTCTGTAACCTACTCGCTCCTTGTCATCTGGCTGCTGCAGATGGCGGTGCTCTGGTACTACAGGAAGGGGAGGACTGTGAGCACCAGTCTCTACCTTTTACCCTGAACTTACACACAATCCTGAACCTGCTACTGTCTTCACCATGTAAAGGACCTTCTCCTGCTCCAGTCAGGACTGTTGCTGCCACCACACTGCAAGCACGTGGGATTCAACAGCTCAAAGGAACAGGTTTGGTGAAAGAATGTCTGTTTGTAAAAGACCCAGCTAACTGACACACACAGCTAGAGTGAGATTCCTCTGTGAATAACAGAAACATGTATAAGAAAAGTATGGCAAATGGTGAAATTAAGGAATTATAACAATAAAAGATAAATTGCCATTAATATCCTGCAAAATTCACCTACTTGGCCTTCTGAAGTAGTTCTGAAAGTCCTCTTTTGTGAGGGTCTTTGGTTATGCTTCCCTGAGCGCCTAGATGCTGTGAACCCACTGGAAACACGATGTGTGGCCATTCTATTCAAAGGAAGTAGCCTGCAAGTCCATTAAACAATCAAGTAAAAAGAGGCATGAGTGATGGAAACAGTTAAATAAGAGGTGACAAAAGAATTTGCTTCATTTATTTTGCTCTCAGGTGGTGCCGGGGACACTCCAGTTATGAGTGGATTCATATACAAACTACTTGGGTTAAGAGGGCAGTGGAAGAGTCATCTTTGTGTACCAGGTAAACATCTGGAACCTCTCTGTATTGACAGTTAAAACCAATCCTTGGAGACTGAATGAGTTCATAAGTCAAGGGTCCACTGTATTTCATTATTTTGATATAAAGTGGAAGTTAAGTAATTTACATTGCATGACCTACATCAGCTTTGTAAAATTATATCAGATATATGTTTAAGTTCAGAATTTTTTTCTTTTCAAAAATATTTTTGGCACTGGGGATGGAACTCGGGGCATTCATGTTTATTTCTTTTTATTGCTGTTGTTTTGTTTTCTTTTTTGAGAAGGGTTTCATTTTTGTATTTCAAGCTGGCCCTGAACTCACTATGTAGCCCAGACAAACCTTGAATTTACAGAAATCCTCCTGCCTCCATCTCCCAAGAGCAGAGACTACAGGTGTGAGGTACCACGCCTGACATTGTGGTGTGTGGTACTGATAGCTGGTGGGTGTGAATCACCATATCACGTGGATATCGAACTTGGGATCTTGTGCTTGCAAGGCAGAGACCAGAACCACTGAGCTAATTCCTTGGCCCCACATTGATCTCCTTTTTATTTTTATTTTGAAACAATCCTGCTACATTGCCCAGGCTGGCCTCAATTCTGGAATTCTCCCACCTCAGTCTCCCAGGATGCTAGAAGTTACATAAAGGCTATTTTCTTGATCAAGAGAGGTGGAGAAATGGATGAAAGAATTAATAAAATCAAGTGACTGACATTGGCTACTTCTTTGCTGAAACACATCATCATGCTCCCCTTGAAATTATGGGAATGGAAAGATGTGTGCTTCTTCCAGCAGTAGCTGATTTCTCCTTCTCTATGAACGAATTTTGGGGCAAATAAAAACACTGAAGGAAAGAAAAGCTTCTTTCTCTGCAGTCCTGGCCTATGTGTACAAACAGTGCAGAGGTGGAAACCGCTGTTTTCCTGGCCAGAATCCGAGACCCTTTCCAGCAAATAACACCCTAGGTACAGGAGTCCCGGAACCGGAAAGGGCTTCACAGAAAGCCATATATACATCAAACCATTGTTCTGGGTTTTCTAGACCAGACCTATCTTCGTGTCTTCAAAATCTCTCCATGTGAAAATTCACATTAGAAGTCAGTCCTAATTTTGGTTTACCATATTTTCAGTTCTAAAGCCAGAGGACAAAGAGAATCAATACAAAGGAAACACGGTGAGGGAAGCCCCAAAGAGCTCTCCATTCAAAAATTTGCTATTAATCAGCATCCTCTTCTTTTGCTGGACTATATAGGATGCTAACCGATCTTTTCACCAAGTAGGAAACAATTAGAAACATTCCATGCGCAACATAAGTCTTTTTGTTCAATTCTCAACCAGCAGTTGTTGGAAAGAAACTACGTCCTGTATTTTCCTCAGAGGTATTTTAATTTTCCCTATCAAACTCACAACCCAAATGTACTAAAGTCAGCAGGACTCAATGTCTAATTTACTTATACATATCGTGAAATCCAGTGCCAAGGATCATCCATGGCCATTGCCCTACTTCAAATATTCATGAACCTCTACAGTCCAAAATGCATTAGGGGTGGGCATGAGGCCAGCAGCACACAGCCTCACAGTGGCAGGAGGCTTCTCAGATCCCAGGAGCAAGACGTTAAAGACTTAAAACCGAACCGTCTTTGTAAGAGACACTCAGAGGAGGAACGCCACATCCTACCGCAGAGTGGGGGAGGCAACGAAGCACAGGAAAAAGAAAGCACTCACTCCCTCCTAAGAACTCATTTTATAGCAACTAATTTACTTCTCTCCTTTTCTACTGCTGGAGCTAGCTGATCAGAAGGATCTTGTGTTCCACAGGTACTTGTGGAACAGCCCTACCATACTAGAAAACACCATTAACGCTTTCACACAAACTGAATGACTACTGAGAAATTAATAGCAGTTAAGCCAATGTGATTTTGCTAATGGAGCCTGCATAGTATATGCGGAATATGACGAAAGCAGCGTTAAATGGGAATAAAGAGCTACACAGTGTACATATCAGGCAAATACACATAATAATTTAAGTTGTCTCTTTATGGCATTTGTCTTCCAGCTGCATCTGCTCTTGCACCTGTGCTCCTTTCTCTGATCTGTTTTAAGGCCCTGGAAATATTAGGCACCCTGCCAACTCCACAGCAGGCATCCCTCTGATGAAGACCCAACTCCCAGTGTCCCATGCACCAGAACAGGTCCTTTGCAGAACTTTCAACACTGACCAGCAGCTAGCTGCGGCTCGTGTGCCCCAGGCTGGCACCACCAGTACATACTGTGTACTGCCTATGCATATATGGTAATAAAAATTACTTCCAAGGGGTATTTCCTGGAGCAAATCTACTACTGACCTACTTTAGACTGAGTGAGATCATTTATCAGAGAGGGTACTTAAAGGAATTCAAAGAGATTTATAATACAAACCGAGTAGAAGAAATATTTGTTGAAATCCTGCTTGGTATTCCTAGTACTATCAGGTGGGGTTTATTATTATGTAACGAGCCAAGTTTATTATGTTTGTCTTAATAAGTTATTCCCTTTCTCTATAAATTATATCTGGTGGAATGTATTTGAGTCTCTTTGATGTGCAAATGTATTAGGTTTGACTCTTTTCAGTCTAGATACAAAGAGAAGTGACTATCTAAGTCTTTCTTTTCTGCTTCCCCAGTCTCTTCCTTACAAATAGACAAGTTCAACCCTTGACACACGTGTCTCGATTATCTTCAACTTTCAGTTTAAATAAAGATGCCTCTGCTGTCACAAGGGGTATGGCTTATTTATCTTGAGAAAATTCCGCTCTCTCTTTGGGAAGTTTAATCTTTCCTCACACTTAGGCAAAATCGTTAACTGAAGGATCTTTGTAACAACTATCTTTCTTATTAAGAAAATCTGAACATTTTCTGATTTTTTACAACTTTGATGTTTTCATAAGATGAAAAGGGCAATGGAAAACCTTGAAGTGAAATTTCTGAATGGAATTAGGTCTTGGATTACAACCCACATATAGTCTCAAAATAAAAGCACTAAATTTTATCATTAGTCTCATAGTTTATTAGTAGCATCTTCTACTTGCTCTTTCTTATTTAATTTTCCTTTTCTCTCCTCCTTATATTTTGCTTCCTCTTCTCCAATGAGACTTTCTTCTTTACTCCAACTTCATTCTAGGAAAGCCTTGCTTGTGTACTACCCTTTAAAATCTAACAAGTATTTATCTTCATTTTGGAGATAACTTTTTCTAAATCTTTGAGTAAATATGCTTAGTCCTTGTGGCAAAATTTGAAATATTAATTTCTTGGGCCAAGATTAAAGATCCAGAATTAATTTTCCATTCTGTGTTATATATGAGACACAATACTCTCTTTCCTCATTAGTGTTCATCTGCGACTTGTTAGTATATCATAATGCATGATGCAGGAGATTTGTATGCATTAAATTAGTTTAGTTGGTGTTGAGTTAAAAAGCAAAAGTGTGAGCTGTACACCTTGGTGCCACAGTGTCTCACCCTGTGCCGTGTGTGGTGCTTCACAGAGGGTCTGGGCGTGGCTTCGTTCAAAGCCAATCAACTGCTGAGAAACCAGATAGGTTCAGAGAGGGACTGGCTGAATAGGGCCATAGTCAGATTGCTTCTGTCACTTCCTCTCTCACTTTGTAGCTTCTCATTTTGTGCCTATTTAATTTCATTTATTGCTTTGTTCTTGGATCCTTCAGCTGTTTACAATCTACCCGTCGTGTCTATAACTAAGCATAATATGCTAACATGCAAAGCTACTTGTGTAAATGAGAAATCAATGACTTCATCGCTTCGGCACCATTCTTTATCACTTACATTGGAGATTTTAAACGGATTTTATTTAAATGCTAACAACTTTGCATTCTTGTCTGGGAATATAATGAACTTCTTGGCTCCTTGCCTCTGCAGTCCTCTAATCTTCACAGCCATGGCCACTTAGCCCCCATCTGGAGGTTTCAACTTATTTCAGATTCTGGAACAAATCTTGTCCCCGGGCTGGGACATTCAGGATGTCCTAGACAACAGTAGCTGGATTCAGCATCCAGTAGCCTTGCTCCTGGTTTCATTTTGACCATGGAACTTATTTCCCTATTTAGGTTGTTTCTTCCAACCTCTTTTCACCGAGGCTTGGCTTTCTGCACCACTTCACCAAGCAGGCATCCACCCCGTTAGTCTGTAGACTGTGATTCCTTTCCTGGCCTCCCCTTTGTTCTCCGCTGTTGAGGTGCTGCCCTGTCCTCCTCCTGTCTCCATTACAGCTCAACTTCTGCTGAATGCCACTTGCCACATTTGGGTTCTGGGGTTCACTGCTGCACCCTTCTGATGGCTCAGGTCTGCTCAAACTGCCTCCGCACTCAGGTGCTGAACTTTTGCAAGAAACCAGAAGAGCACTCAGCTCACTTGGACGGCTGCCCACCGTCCGCTGCGAGCAGCTCCCTGGTCACCGGCTCTAACCCACAGGTCTCAAGAGCCGCTGTGTGCGCACTGCCTACAATCTGGTCATCTCATTATTTCAGACATGACAGGGAAGAGAGGCTATTTAATCCATGTTTGCTTGAATTGTCTGGCTCAAAGACCCTCCTTACCCTCTCCTTATATTTTCATCTTGGTTCGGCACTAAAATATTTCAAAACTCAGTTTTCTGTGTGTGAAGCTAAATAATGACATCATTTACCTCCTGTGGATCTTATAAAAGTAACTCCAAAATATGCATACAAATGAGGATGTCCACGGTCAGTGAACAACTCTCCACTGATCCTGTAATCTCGTGTCTCAAACCTTTGCACTTGGAAAGGAGAGCTCTGTCAGCTTTAAAATGATCATTAAACAGATGAGAAATAGGGAAATTCTTTGCAGAAGGGGGACACATGTGAATATGTTTTACACAAGACAATTTACAGCAAGAAAACTGACAGCTTAAAAATGATGTCAAACTACAGATGCAGACAAAGACTGAGTCAGTCCTTCACTCAAGACCAGGGGCTCCATATGACTTATGGAGTTTTAGAGAAGTAAAATTTTAAGATTTACCCCTTCTCCAAAATTCTGATTTATAAATTTTGTGATTAAAAGAAAAACTGCTACATTTTAAAAATTCCCAGAGTAATTCTGAGAACCTTTGAGATCCATGAATTCTTGGTTCTTAGACATTTAAGATGTTCTTAAGTAAAATATACACCTTTATCCCAAGATGGTACAGCCACCTCAGCTTCTAGCTGCCCATCCACCAAAAGTGTCTGACAGGGGCGGGCGGTCTGCAGTGTCCGCTCCCACTAACAGATGGCTGCTCCACATGCTCACCAATGCCAGGGCTGAGCTGGAAGCACCCGGTTTGCTAGGATGGAATCTTCACCTTCATCTGCATCTAATCACACTGCAAGTGTTGACTGTTTTGTTCCTGCCGCAGAAGTTTGATCAAGTGACTGCTAACTGCTTTAGTCAGAATGACTGCATATTGAAGAAAAAAAGAGAAGCTGGTTGTTTTCATGAGAGATGAGCATAAAAGAGCAAGAGTAGGCAAGAGAGAGAGAAAGAGAGATAGAAAAGGCAGAGAAGGAAGAAGAGAAAGAGAAGAGTGCAGAAGGGCAGGAAGAAAACACATCACTCATTTCCCCTGTTATGCCATCTGATCTTTAGATTTTTCATTTTCCCTTCTGATCGGGCAGAACTTAAATACATGGATTTGTAGAAGGCAAAACTAAGATGCCCACTTCAAGGAACAAGTACTGACCATTATTTGCTCTACACTGCTTTCTCAGAGCAGCTGGGCTTTGCTGAGCCCGGGAAGCCACCCAAGGAGTGTCTGCTTACACACCCAGGTGTATGCACTGGATATTTCTGAAGGAAACCCTCGGCTATCACCAAAACTCTCATCTTAGAAATCACACTAGCAACTGCCATGGGGCTGAAGAATTCCTGTCCCTCTGCCTGCTGTCCTTCTGACCCCGAGATGATGGCAGAAAGAGGTGATTGGGTCTTGGGAGGTGGTTGGTCATGGGCTGCTCCCTCATGAATGAGCGAGTGCTCTGCAATAGAGCACCCCAGAGAGCTTCCTTACTCCTCTGCGTGTGTGGGCAAAGTGGGCAGAAAGAAGGCTGTGGAGCAGAATGTGAGGTCCCACCAGACAGCGAACTACTGAAGCCTGATCTTGAAGTCAGTTTCTATTGTTTATCAGCTACCCAGTTCATGGCATTTTATTCTAGCAGCCTGCATAGATCTTTTCAGACTGTAACTGTTTTCTGCTTCTTGATGGTGTTGCTTGAGAGATATCTGAGTTAGTATGGCCCCCACCCCCGCTGTGTCTCCCCATTGACAGCTGTGGAGGTGGCAGCACAGTAGTCAGTATTGTGTGCTCCTTACCCGTTTCCACCTGGTCAGCTTCCTGCTGCCCTTCTGACTCTAGCTCCTGAAACTCTTTGCTGCTATTATGGCGCTCAGTTTTCCCCCTTGGGAACTCAGAAGGAAATAAAAATGCCAACAGTGTCTTCTTTAGGAGGATGGTGGATGGCATAAAAGGGGTGAATTACTGTCATTATTCTGTTTGCAATACTAAACTAAAAATAGCATCTTACCAGACATCCTCAGCATCTTCATCGCATTCAGCACCAAACTGGCAAATATCACAAGTGGATGTCTCTTTCTGACTGGTTTCTCCAGAGCCTTCATGGACTGCAGGACAGAAAAGTAAACAGAGAAGATGTAGCTAAGTGTACAAAATCCACCACTCTGTAACAGTGCTGGCTTTCAATTTTCATACTTGACTGGTATGTATTCACAGCACAAAGGCTTAATTTCTCGTGTGGAGCTGGTACAGGTGCCTTGCACGTTTGGCTCCTTTTTTCACCCCCTCCCTCTCCCTCCATCTCTTAGTTCTCTTCCCACTTGCAAAGGATCGATCTGTTCCTTACTACCTGTCTTCGATCCTGCTATTTGTTCCTATTTTGGGTTTGTCATGTGAGAGGATCTATGCATATTTAAGCTTGTGTGTCTGTTTTATTTCATTTCACATTACAGTTGTGAAATGCTCCTGCTCTTCGGGGCACTTGTTCCCCTCACAGGAACTTCACATATCTCTCTTTTCCCTGTGGTAAGGACAATCCCAGAAATGCCACATCACCCAGTGGCATGTAGTGAACACTTAACATGTGATTTCTGACAAATAAAGCAACAAAAAGGAAACTTTATTGGATTTATGAGAGTTGCTTGACTAATAAGTAGACCACACAAAAGTTATTTAATTGAAAGAGGTTTAGAGTGTTACCTCCCCACAGGAAAAATATAATGCCTAGTTTACAAAAATTACTTGCATTTTCTTATTCTTATCTATAATTAAAAATGATAGATTTTTCACTCACAGAATTTCAGTTATAATTTTTATGTTGTTGTTGAGACAGGGTCTCACTTTGTAGTTCAGGCTGGCCCTCAGCTCAGCCTCAAACTCACATCACAGCAATCCTCCTGCCTCTGCCTCCCGACTGCTGGGATTACAGGCGTGAGCCACCACGCCCGGCACTGTGGTATGTGGTGCTGATTGCTGCTGAGCGTGAGTCTCCACACCCAGTATTGTATGTGGTTACTGGGGGATCGAATCCAGGCCCTTGTGCTTGCAAGACAGGCACAGGAACCACTGAGCTAAATACCCTGGCCCTCAGTTATAATTTTTAAAACACTAGTTGGTTAACTTTTTCTTATTTGATATGTCTACTTTATTCTCAAGTTGTTAAATACTTACAAGGATAATATAGCAGTTATAAGTTTGCAGAAAAAAGCAGTTTTTACTGTGACCCTTGAATTTCATATAAATACATATTGTACAGAGCTAATTGTGGTGATTTCCTCTGAGAGATTTATGAAGAGGAATTTTATTTTAAAAATATACATTAATTACTGATGATTATTGATATTGGTCTTTTTTTCCCCTCTAGAGTATAGGTTCAAAAACAGACAAAATGTAAACTAATTATTAACTAAACTTTTCAAAATTAGGACATGATGTGGTAAACTGAGGAAAACCTTGTTCTAGTATTCTGAGTGCAAAGAAGTAGCGACACTTTTGAAGTGTTGGATCACTGTTTTCCCAATTAAAAATATGTATGTGCTTGAAAGAAACAGTAGCTTTCCTTGAAAAGAAAAAATCACAACAGCCAGGTACCACAGTCACAGCCTATGCTTCAAAACAGATTCTTTAGAAAAAGAGTCTTTATAAAGCATACTTCTGCAAAACATATTTTCTACAGAAAAGAACATGCTCATACCTATCTTTATGACCTCAAAATATTTCAACAGAAGTAATTTTATTAAAATGGACATAAATCTGTCAAATCCAGTTTACTTAAAGCATTTTGTCATTTGCTCATTATCAAAAACAAAGATCCTTTTTCTTTGATATTAATTTGTTGGTGTATGGAAAACTGATTGCTGTTCCAATTTTTTTTTTTTTAAAGTAAAGAGAAAACAGGACACAGTATCTTTAGACTATTGTTTTATTATTCTTGGAAATAAGGTAGATTTAATTTTCTAAAACATCAGTATTTTTTCCTATGCTGATACCCTGCACTTATATTACATAGTGTTTTTGTTTATATGCTGATGATTTTAACCTATGTCTTAGGTGCAAATTACAAAGGTCAGTTTTAATTGTAGTACTTAAAGTACTGCTGGCACAATTTTCATCTGGAGGCTTCAAAGGGAGTGCTCCTTTCCCACACGAAGAAAGAATGCTACATTGGGTGAGATACACAACACTTATATCACTTCCGCTCTGTTCCTCCGTCCCGGTGGGACCATTAGACTGGACCAAGAGAGGAGAGGCGGCTGGGGTCCCTCTCAGGGGACCCTGCACAGCTGAAGCTGCCGTCTTTATTACTTTCTTATTATTAATGGAACAAAGAAGCAGCTAACAAGAGAGAGCTTTTTAGTGTTTGGAAGATCAGCAAGTCCAGGATAAATCTTTCCATCCCTCAGGAGACAGACACACAGTGGGATGGTCCTTTATGACCAGTGAGAGCCGCTGGACATCAGCTTCATGCCGTTCAGCCGGGAGATCCTGGGGTAGGGATCTCCTGGAAGTAATCCAGGGATGGATTTTGCCAGCTCAGCAGGGCTCATAATAATATTTCTACTCGAATTTACATTACACTTCTTTAAAAGGGCTGTTACTGGTAGAAAGAAGATGTCTGGAAATTTTCCCATGAGGAGAAGTGAACTCAGAAGGAGCTGTAGCAATAACCCCATCCATAAATATTCTCAGAATAAAATGTTTTCATCTGAAGTCGTCCAAAATGAAAAATAACATCTTTTCCTATTACCTGAAGCATAACTTTTCACTTTTATAATAAACAATCACACTAGTGCACAATTCTGATTTAAGCCCATAGACCAATAGTTCTGAAGTTGGATCAAGTTGATAAGTGCTGATAGATTCCATTCATCTATTTGAATATGAAAAAAACATATTTTAATATGTTAATACCTCGCAGTATCTTTGGAGATACTGGATTTTGGCTTTGTGTGGCGAGTGGATAAGCATGTTCTTAACAACTACAACAACAACAATAGCAACAAACAAAAGAAAACAAAACAAAAGCCAGATCATCTCTAAGCAAGAACCTTTGCCTAGGACAATCCCATGATTCGCTCCATCCCAGGTCTCCTCCTCATGTACTA
Source organism: Petromus typicus (assembly GCA_004026965.1). Taxonomy (NCBI): domain Eukaryota; kingdom Metazoa; phylum Chordata; class Mammalia; order Rodentia; family Petromuridae; genus Petromus; species Petromus typicus. The sequence continues at coordinate 2,053 of PVIR01010798.1, read as the reverse complement.
TCTGACACAAGGTTTCTGGCACAATAGTAGGTACAGGGTACAGCTGGAGATGCTAAAAAGTGGAGTCTCACCAGCAGCCATGAGCTGCAGCCAGGACATCTGCACTTCTTACAAGATACCAATCCTGCTGCTGCTGCTGCTGCTGCTGCTGCTGCTGCTGTTGGGCTACAACCTGCCCTTGGAGCAGTACAGAAACTCCTGAATTTGAAACCTGCAGCTCCTCACCCAGCACTGGGTCATGATCCACATTTTTGTAGAGATAATGGAGACTAGATTAAACCTGGAAATGTCAGCATGCATCTTATTTAGCAAGACTAGAGTTTTCTTTTAAAATAACACTGCTTTAGTTATACATATGTATGCACATATAGGGTTGCCATATAAATTACAATTCTTACTAAAGGTCACCATCATGAGAGCTTGCAAACCCCTAATTTAGCATGGTGCATGTTCAGTAAACGTGTGCTGAATTGGGCTGTTTCTTTTGTCTCTCTACATTACCAGGAATGGGAGGAATCGGGGCTTAATTATTTGTATTCATATACTGATTATACAGGAATAAAATCCATTTATCTTAAAGGATTATTGTAACCCCAGATTTGCATTTTAAGCTCTTTATTTTGAGCTGTGAACTTTTTGCTTTATAGAAACAGGCCGTAGCAAGTGATTGAAGAAAATTCGAGGGGAAAGAGAGGTTGAGCTACTCAAAACACTCTGTTCAATGTGCTGCTATAGTTTAAGTGGATTTATTCCTTTTATGAAGAATTGGAATTGAGGGAAATAAAACGAATGATAGTACCTCTTTCTCAAATCTGCCCATTCTGATAGTCTCATCTGAAGGCTACCTAAGCTCCCTCACACTTAGCTCTGGCACACTGCGAGTGGTCACACTCATCCGCAGTACAGTATCATGTGTGTGCTGCACCCAGTCTTTGTGCATAACTCACTACCAGACCTCCCGCCTCTCTTGTAAGAGTCTCAATGTGATTCCAGAACATAGTGAAATGTAATGTCCAAACACACAGCTACCCAATGTCACCCATTTTGTCAACTGCTGAGTTAAAATGAAAACTCAGTGAAATACTTACGTCTTAACCTTACTTTTTAATTTTGAGGAATGCATATCAAAATGCATGAACAGTCCCATCATTTCAGAAGATTTCCTGCTGCTTCTTCTCACTACATTTCCTGATGCCTCTCCTGTCTGCATATGAGCAGATCAGTGTCTGTCTTCTATGTCATAGGCTATTTTAACTCTTAGAATATAATACTAACCCAACCCTAAAATACACAATTTTTATGTTGAGCTTCTTTCACTCAGAATAATTTTGAGAAGCTGGTAGTTTGTGGATCAGTAGCCTAAATCTTCTTAATGCTTATTACCCCATAAAGTACGATACCACTGCTTACCTATTCTTATGTTGAAGCGTATTTGGGTTATTTCTAGTTACCACCTGGAAATTATAATTGGACTCTACATGTTGCTCCATATTTAGGTGGATGTGGAGAGCTCAGTATATGCGAGGGCTTGGGTTTGATCCCCAGCAACAAAACAAAAACAAAACCTCAAAACAAAACTAAATAAACAAAAACATGCATATACATGTTTTAATTCTCTTGGGGGAACTACCTAATAGGAATATTAAGTCTTAAAAATCATCGTTATTTGTATTTTTCACCTTTTTGCTTATACCTTTCAGTTGATCAGAGTTTCACTAGCTTTTTTAAAAATCTTTATTGGTACATTAAATATACACGTCATGATTGCACTTCATAATGGGGATTTGTACCAGTACAAGATACAACTTAATTCTCATTTTTTCCCATAGCCCTACCTACCCTACCACCCCCCATAAACATAAAATTTGTTTCCTTACTTTTTTGTTACAATCTCAACATTGTCCCCTTTCACCTTATTTTACATTGAGCATTTTCTATTTCACAATATATAACATACAATGCTAGGACTCATTTACATCTTCATTTTCTCATACCAGAGAAAAGATGCGATATGTACCTATCTGTGACCTATTTATTTCACTTATGAGGATAT